>SSNR01000001.1:1834441-2055887 GCA_006937965.1 Callopanchax toddi
TTTTTTTTTTTTTTTTTTTTTAAAGTTTTTTGTTTTTAGCACATTGTGAATCCATTGGGAGATGTTTCAAAGGCTACTTCTGGCCATCAGGTTGTATTGTGCCTATGAAAGGTTTAGCTTAATCTTTTGATTGAGACAGAGTAGACAGTAAAGTCTCCTCCATCTGCTGAAGCTCTGGTTTCATACTCAGATCAAGAGCCTTTTCCTCACAGATCAATATGGGAGATGACGGGTTAGAAAAGCGGAGCTACTTTACCAGACCTTCCATGATTTAGGATCAAATGACACGCTCATGAGTTTCAGCACCCACACACTCTGTTCAGGGAGATTTATGTGCTTTGCTGCGGTTTTATTAACAATATGTGTGTCTGTGCTTTGAGAAAGGTGCAGTGACCTCATGCAGGAAATATGTGAGCTTTTGTGGGTATTTTTCATCTTACTCCAGGCTCTTTTCTTTTCTTTTTTTTTTTGTGATCATTGTTTTTGCTCAATTGCTTTGCATTGCAGTGGTTTTGACAGTGATGTTTAATAAAACAATCAAAATGTCATTCAGGTATTTCTGCTGCAGCTTGTTGTATTATCAGCGTCTCTCTGCGTTTAATTGCACATGATGTAAAAAGCTTCTGGAACACGTCTCCACGCAGATGGGAACAATAAGGATATGAAACTAGCTTCCTTGAAATTAACATTTACAGCTATGATTTTATAGTTTTCTTTCATTTAGAAAGTTCAACCCTGTTCAGGCAAACTTTGCAGGATTAGTATTCAATTTGAAATGTTTTATTTAGTTTGGTATTTTCATTGCTTTTATTTTATTTGCTCACTGATCATTGGAGGAGATGTTGCATCTTTCCTGACACGCCTAACCTCTTTTTGTAAAGGCAGCATTGCAGCAGATTGCTCCTTTTCCTCTGTTCCTTCCTCTGAGACACAAATACCAACAGCTCTTAGAAGGTGGGACATATTTAATGTTAGATGCACGTTGCAAACAGTGGAGGTCTTTGAGAATTGGATACCCTTTGCACTAGTAATGTACATAAACATACACAGGGTTTCCTTTGGTTTCATGCATTTAAATGTGAGTAGACTGTACCAGTGTGTAGTTTGGCTGGCAGAGCAGAATGAAGTATAAATGTCCCTTTGTCAGGGTTTAGTGAATCAGACGGAGGTGTAAATGTCAAAAGAGGGCTCAATCTTTGTGTGATCTTTGCAGTTTGTTACAGTAGCTTATTTCACACATCACACCAATGCATACCCAATCTTGGACCCACATAGTTTTATTCAACCGTAAGCCTCAAAGAGGTTTACTGAAAGCAGAAACAGTGGGAATTATTCATAATTTTAGCTCAGTAAGATGTGGGCAAACAGCAATAATTCTTTAAAATCTCTGTGTCAGTTTCTCTGACTGTGTCTCTCCTGGTCTCTGGAATCAATATGCTCCTCTGTTTCAGGAGCTCCACTGCTGTCCCACGGTCACTGACTGACCTCAAGTATTTCCTCACATCTGTGCTGCTGTGCTCACATTGAGATCAGGAGACCCATGGTCATCAGTGATGCTTGAGTGCAAACACAACAACTCTCACTGAACAAAAGAGCCTTTGGCTGTTTTCCCTCTGTACTAAACACATGGTGTGATCAGTGTTTCCCTCTGCTAGAACCATGTTATCCCAACATGTCTGAAAGGATGTCACATTTATACAAATGACAGAATGTTTACTTATTGCCCAGATAAAGGCTATAACGCAGTAAACGCTACAGATATGGAGCTGAAATCTGAGGGATTAGAAGCCGAGAGTCATTCAAAAACAACAGATCACACAAGGTTTTAAAATCTGGCAATAATTGTTGGAGTCAAGGTATTTTGGTATCAAAGTACCTCATGAACAACTGGATGGACTTTAATGAAAGAAATCACTGGCAACGTGGTCGACTCCCCGAATAGAAGAGATAAAATACAGGTATATTTTTGCAAGACATCTCTGTTTAAAAATGCATAAAATTCACATTCAAGGCTCAGAAAACATTTCACATATTTCTTCCAATTCTCTCAGGGGCAGTGGGGCCCCATCACTTAACGTGTCCTTGCCTGGCTTATTATTTTTTTTCCCTCTTTGCCCTGTTGGATGCTGACAGACCCCATCCCCCCATCTCTGTGCACTCCTTTTTAAAATTGTGGGTTTCTTTGAAAAGTTGGAAATCCTCAGTGCTGATCCAGTTCAGTTTTCTGTATGAAGTCTTTGGTAGTTTTCTCTGCCTCTGTGTTACTCTTGAAATGCATGTGTTTAAGTAAGAAACAACACTGATTTTTGTCACTGTCCCTTTAGCAAAAAGAACTGTTGGTGTAGCAGTTTCATGCCTGAATAAAAGTTAGTTTTCAGAAACAAACACAAAAAATTTTAGTGAAGAAATTGAACCAAGATGCTGTTAAAGCACTTAAAACCAAAGTCCTGATCAAATAAATTCCTGCTGATATTTTCCTGCTCAGAAACAATTCTCTGCAGAATTCATTCACTGAAGCTCAGTCTGGGAACACTTTCCAGCCAATATATAAATTCCAAATTGGTGTTTTCACTACAATCCGTATCATGCCAGGCTACAGGGGTCCTCAGACGTCCCTGGATGTACCTTGCTGCTGGTGCCAGGAGAAGGCAGGTCTCCGTTACTCTGTCTGAACTTCTCCTGCAGGGTCTCAGCCAGCTGGCACAACAGGAAGCCATTGTCTAACTGATCCATGAAGCTCTCTGCGGTGATTTCCAGACCTGAGCAGGGGGACACATAAAAACAGACATACAATATAAAGAAATAAAATTCAATCTCCAGTCCATTCCAGTTTGAAGCTGAGCCTGATGTAATATTTTTGATCCTGGAAAACTGCTTTTACGAGAAGCTCTCAGACTTTCAAATGCGAAAATATGATTTGGAGGAATTTAGGGGAATTTCCTGGAAGATTAGCTATAAAATACATAGAGAAGAACACCTAAAGGAGGATATGTGTATTATGGGTGATTGCGCCTCATTATCCTGCAGACGTATTGGTGATCAGCATGTGGTGTCCGATCCGATTGACTGGCTTCCAGAGGGCCATTCTTTAGTAGTTAGGTCATTGTGAAACAGGAGGTGGTGGCAGGGGGGGTGGAGAGGGGGTGTCTGTGGAAAGAAACTGGAGAGATTTCTTTTTTCATTTTTTTAATCCCATTTCTGTTTCTTATAAGAGGAGGGGTTTGGGGGTTCGACGTTTAATGAGTTCCAAATGTTGCAACGGAGCCCAGACAAGAGCAATTGAAATCTTGAGAATTACTCAGTGAGTTCCTGTTTTATGCTCAACTCCCCCCTGTAGTGTGTCAGGAAAATATACAACCACAGGGATCAGAAGTACTTCAACTAAACTCCTAATCACTAGAGCTGCTCTGTTTTTTTGTTTTTTTTACCTAAAACTCACCAATAAGACAAATGTATCCAAATCTTTCTTTATTTACCTGAAACTGCATAAAGAAAAGAAACCACTGTCGTTCACTAATCTGTGGAAACACGTTGATCTGTCACAGCAGCAGATCAGAGGTTTCAGCTGGTTTTAGTGCAAACAGATAACAGAGGAGATTCTTTAGCTGTTTGTTACAGGAACCAAACCTGCTTAAGACTAAAACACTGTTTAAACTCTGCAGGAAGTTCCTCCTGGACGTTAATGCATGCAACTATGTGTAGTTTAAAAATAAGCTTTGCACAAGAAACACCAACACTGATACGTATTAGCAAATCCAGATAGCACAATTTAAAAAAATACATTTCATTCTATAAATTGAAGATATTCTAAAATAAATAATAAAAACGTATTGCTTTTTACTACCGAACCACAGAGCTGCTCTATTTGCTGCTTATTTTTCACCATTGGCTCTGCATTATTTAAGAAAGGGTAATGATGCCCATTATTCATTTAATGTAATCTATCGAACACTGAAGCTGGTTCCCAGTTTGTTGACTTCAGAGTGGGTTTGTAATGAGGTTCTGATTGATTCCAGCTCCCCGCAGAGGTGTTTACATCAGCAATACCGCTTAAATTATTGTTAAAGACGAGGTGAGAAGATCGGCAGCTCTAAAAGGAAACAATAAAAGCCAAATAAAAAACAAGCTGCTGGATTTATAGGCTACTGGTTCAAATGAGTTAGCAAAATACAAGAAGTGAGTATAGAATATTCAGTCCACTGAGGCATGACATTGCATGAACTTAAAGCTTTTATATAAGGATTGTTCAGGTAAATTATTCTCATACTGGATGCACATAACAGGATTCAAAGCAAGCCTGAAGAGAATTCTCATATTTTTATTGATTCAGTCAAGACTTTTACCCGTGCCCAGTGAGTGAAAGTGGCTTACCGAGCATATTAGTGAGCCACAGAGCCAGGTCTTCCTTCATGGGCAGCAGGCTGGCTTCATGCCGACTGGAGAGCCACTGGTGGTACTGCTGCACGTCCGTCAGCCCGGGTCCACAGGGCTGTTTCGGGCTCGGCGAGCTGTACATGTTCCCTACTGACGACCTGAGGAAGGAATATTGGCAAACAAGTCAGATTAATTTATTTAAATACTTGTAATAAATATGCATCGATACAGATGTTGACACAAGATACGTAACAACAATGTAAATCAATACAACAGATCTGCACTTAATAACTGAAGCAGGTATTGACCTGGCGGCTGAATGAAAATCATTATATTTTGTGGGTTTTTTTTTTTTGTGAGTTTCAAATGTATGATTATGCATAATCAGCAGATATTGGACATAAAAATGACAGTATGGTTGACGTTTAACCTTTTAATGACAAAATTGAATCATTTCTTTGTATTTTTATATTCCTGAGTTGTTTAGTTCTGAATTCTTTCTTGAGTTATAACTAAACACATGTTGAGAGGTTAAAGTGACCAACATGAAAAGAGGTCACACTGAAATATGCAGATTATTTCAAAGTAGAGTTATTCCTCTCATTATCTTGTGTTGATTTGTAGCAGGAATAGTTTAATAAAGGCAGAGCTCTTGATTTAACCTGTCCACAGTTCAAACCTCAGTGGTGATCACTAGTTTTTGATCAAGTTCCTGGCTGCTCCTCATCATCAAAAAGAGTCAGCTGAGGTGTTTCGTGCATTCAACTAGTGATGCATTCCCTTCTTCTGTTTCCACAGGAGATCCCAAAGAACCAGAATGCTTTTGTTTGTCCGTGAACCAGCGTCCTGGTACAACGAAATTTGGTTTCGTACAGCTGTTCCAAGATCAGACATAATACAAACAGGAATCAGGTCATGCGCTACAAAGCGTTCCTTTGTAGAACCGATAAATGGTAAAAAAAAAGAGGGAAGGTGTGTAAGGGTAAAAAAAATCTTGTCTCACTTCTCTGCCCTCCTTATGGAGTTCAGGGAGACCAGAACTCACTGGAGGGACATCGTCTCTGGTTAAGGCCTTGGGACCCCCCAGGAGGAGCTGGGTGGTTTAATTGACTGATTCTTGGCTTGATTACAATCTTTATCCAATGTTTCTTTAATTTATCCTTATTTTCTTTCTGATCATGTTGCTTTTAAACAGAGGATTGCTTGAAATTATCTTGTTTAATTAGCTTAAACCAAAGTATTTTGTCAGAAAAAACGGCTGCAATTTTAAACTGATCACCAAAGCAGGCAGTCTAGTTTTCAGTTAATGGGCCCAGTTCATGGCAGATATTTTTACTTGCAAGAGGAAAGCACAGGTGTGTTAACGAGCTCTGCTCATTAGCTCGTTAGCAGTTTAACATGCCAGCCAGCATGCACAGCTGCAGGAATGGAATGCAGCCCTCATTAATACACCTGTGCTTTCCTCTTGCAAGTCAGAACGTCTGCTGTGAAATAGTTCTAACAATCAACACACAGTTGTATTATTGTTATAGAAAATTGTTTTAATTTGTTCTAATAATTATATGAATTATTGATCATATAGAAAAGAGGAAATAAAATTGTTCTACTTTTGTCCTCAAGGTCATATTGTGGTAAGGATTATAATTAATCAGAGGGTTTGAGACAGAAGCACTCCAGTCCACATCTCCACTGCAGAGACAGTTTCATACCAGACAGACTCATACAATAGGAGTTTTATTAATCAAACAAAGAGCTCTTTCAGTTTACTCTGCCATCAGTAATAGAGTCTGTTACACAGTCTGTGTCAAGCCAATACAGTCAACACTGCAGCAGGACTCAGGGATCGATAACATTTGACATCAATATTTAGTACGATATTTAGCTCTTTAAAAAAAAACTTTAAAGAGGTTTTACTGCATAAATAAGACATGTCTCACATCCTGATCCTGTTCTGTGCTGCAACAACTGAACAAACAGAGGTAAGCAGAGAAATTACATAAAAAGAAATACACCAATAACTCATTTACATCCTGAAACCATAAACTGAGTAGTCTCTCTGAAGGGAGGTGAACAAAGCTGTAATTCAGACAGAGAGGAGACAGCCTCGTGCTGCATGAAGGGCAGCGTCACATGGATGCATATTGTTTTTACCAAGGTTGACTCCAGAGGATTTTGTGGGGAAAAAAATTGTAAAATAAACGACATTTTTAATAATAATTTGATCTTTTGAACTCCTTTTTTAAAATTCAGACTATAATAAGTAGAAAAGAATGTTGCTTGAATAAAATGTAACCTAAATGGTTAATCATCTCACTTTCTCTGCTACAGAAGACAAAGAGCAACCAGATATGATGCAAATTACAGAAGGCATTTGTTTGAATAAAGAAGTGCAGCTGGCATGTACAAACAGTTTGTGATGCTGTGGATTTCCTCTGAAAACTGAGGGAGGGAGTGTAACACAATACGATGAATCTGCTTTTTAGAGATGTGAAACATTTCAGGGATTCTTTGGAATTGATTGTAACTAAATCACACTGTAATGCAAAACATCAACACCTTGATGACTGACCAAGGTCATGTTATCATCACATGGGCAACACACACACACCAAACTGTGGAGGCCAGCACTCACACACAGGTGACACATTCTCAGACTCACTGTGGAGACAGAACATGATCACTGATCAGACAAAAATAGGAGTATATATGAACACCTGTTAACTGAACCAAAAAAATATAATTTCCCAGTTTTAAACAATAGATTGACATTTTTACAAAAAGAAAATCCTTTGTATCTCAAACTCTTTCAAGAGTGTTCTGGGTTCTTACTCATTTGCTAAAATCAAATTCAAGCACTTTCCAGGTGAGTTTTCAAGATCTTCCAGCTCATTAGTGGTACTTGCAGTATATGCTCATTTAACTTCATTATTCCACATGTTTTGGAGCAATTCCAGTTACAGTATCAAGCTCTTTATTTAAAAAAGTCATTAAAATTCAATCATTTTTAAGGATTTCAAGCACCCTAAGAAACACATGTACTGTTTTTGACAAGACCGTGACTGAACATCCTGCCAAGTTGGTCCCACTTCTCCCCAGGAAAGAGCCTGAGGGAAACATTACTGAACATTCCTCCTTCCTCTCACCACACTGCAGCTTGACCTCTTCATCCTCAGGTCCAAAAAAACACCAATATGCTAAACAGCACTTCCCCCCCCCTCAGAATTAAGGTCAAAATCTAAGGGTTCTAAGCTCAAGATATTCTAATTTATAGATGTAGATGGCACCTGGGAGGCGTTGTGACTGTCTTCCACAAAGTCATGCTGGCGGATTCCCCCAGAAGGCATATGGATAAGTTTGACTGCTGAGTCCCATCAATTAGAAAACAAGAGTGGCTCTGTCCTGCTGACCCACTGCCTTCCCTTCCCTACAACAATAAACGTATCCAGAGATACATTTACTCACATGAACACATTTGTGTATGCTATGAATGAGTTTCATGCTAAAATATCAGGCTGATCAGCTTCTACAGCTCCTCATTACTGTGATTTATTAGCAAAATTCTTTTAAAAAGCTTACAAATTTAAATCAATTATCCCAAAGCTATGCCTTCATGTGTTACATTAATTACATTTTGGTATAAAATAATTTCTTGCAAAATAAATAATTCTGTAAAAAAAACATTCAAATAAACACCACGTGAAGTCAACATCCCATCAACAAAATGCATGTAAAAAAAACCCACACATTCAACTTTTTGTTTGAATTTAATGAAATGACTTGACTGTCTTCAAGTCACAAGACAAACACATTCCCTGAGATTAAGTCGTCTCCTACTTTACAACAATCACCAATAAAAAAGGAGCCACAACAGACACTTTGCTGGTCTGGAAATAGGATCAAGGGTGGATCCTAATGAGTTATGTCTGAACACTCGCTCATTAAAGTGGTGGAAGGGCTGAGAGCTGCTGCTGAGAAAAATATGCAATATGATGCATTAAAGATGCATCATATTGCTTTTGAGGGAAATGACAAGCAAGCAAACAGAAATATGTGTAAAAATGAACTGCAGGAGATAAAAGCTGAACTTCTGTCTCGACTGAGGATTCTGAACAAAACTTTTTAATGAGAGAAATTATCTGTAAGAAGAACTGGAAACATATTCAATGAGTTCAGATAGGGTCTCACCCTGGGGGGTTCAGCTCACTCTTCCTGTGAGCTGCTGGATCCCACTTTTCATGCTTCTCACGGCGGTCCACCGAGGTACCGGTTTAAGCTCCAAAACACCGAACTAATGTGGACCGGGGAGGTCTGTCTGAGCGTGCATTGCACAGAGGTCTGACTGTACACACACTGCACGCTGCTGCTGCTGCTGCTGATGGTGATGAGACAGTCCCTCCCACTTCTCATGAAATTACTGGATTGAATTCGGTCATTCTGGGAAATTACTTTTCACTTTGATTTTTTTTTTAATGAAGGTGTTTGTGTGTGTCTCTCGCTCTGTGTGTGTGGCTAAGTTTGATTTTCTTTTTTATTCACAATGCTAGATTTTAGTATAACATTGATTAAACTCAAGTGAATATCTGACTGTGGTCCATGAGAACAAATCCATGAACAGATTTTATGTTGCTCTTTAAATATGCTTGATGGATTTCGATTAGCTTTTTGAAATGATAGCTGCATGTGTGTCAGAAAACAAAACGTTTAAATTATTAAAAAGACCATAACAAATAGATTATTCTGCCACCGATCAGATTCGAAAATCTTTTTTTTTTTTTTTTTGTCAGCGAATGTATCTTATTTTGAAGGGCAAAAAAGTTGGCTTACGAGAACGCATGCGCAGAAAAGCATACGGTTCAAACGCACCCGGAACTAGTGCTGGAAACAGAAAATGGACTATAAGTGAGTTCTATTTGGGGTTCCATTTGTAGTTCTCAAGTGACATACATTTAATTAACGTTAAAGTGTCACAAGTTTTTACCGTGACAGCTTTTCATGTTCTATCGAGAAACGTGTCTCTTTAAATGGAATTTGTTTTGAAATCCTCTACCGGAAGTCCGTTTCCGTAATGTTTACTTGTCTGAGACTATAGCTAAGCTATGAGCTAACCCTCTATTTTATTAGTTGTTGTTTTTTGTAAGTAATAAATAGTTTGTGTTAATGTTTAGGTTGTATTTCGGCGCTCATTCCCAGAGACCGGAAGCTGGACTCTGAATGCAGACAGCGCCACATGGAGGCGGTGCTGAAGAACGTGTCCGGTACCGTGGAGCTGCTGGCCGTGGCTGCTCGCAGTGATGTGGTGAGTCAGTGGGATGAACTGACTCTGTCCAGGGCTTTTCATTGGGCAGAGTACTGCGAGCACATCTACTCTAGATTTCAAAATAACCCCACAATAAGAAAAGTTATGGAGCAACAGCTGCTGCTCACAAATCAAAGTTTGAGAAATGCCTTTCCTGGATACTCTGGCGTTTCCTTCTCGGATCTACCCCGCTGCCAACACTTGCTGCTTGTGGGGCTGCTGAACAATCCTGAGTTGCCCATCTCCATCATGAAGATGCTCTTTAATACTCAGGTTCCAGTTACCATTAATAAGAAAAATGACTACGAAGATGTCACTGGCCTCTGTGGTCACCTCATTCAGTGTAAATCAGCCTGTAAAATCCTGCGTCCTCTCTCGGCTCAGTCAGCTGTTGGTGCTGATGCTGAGGTGCAGGGGGAGATGTTGATGGAGAGGCTTGATGCAGTTTTGAGCCAAGACACTGACCTCTGTCGGGCAGAGCACTTTTTGTGCTCCGTCCTCCAGGTATTTAAAGGAGCAACACAACATTTGTGTCTAGTCATCGCTGCAGCTCTGCTGACAACAAAAGACTCGGCAGAAAAAACTGCTTCTCAGGATTTTCTCTTGGACTGGCTGCGTCGTCAACACAGTGTTCTGCAGAACATGTGCTCTGTGGTGCCTTCTGCTCTTCTTAAAGAGGTGGCAAAAAGACACCAGAAGTTTCGAGAATCCGTCTGCGACAGATTAAAACAGTGGGCCTCAGAGATGGAGTACAGCATAAGCAATGGTGAATGGGTTCATATCACCACAACCACTACAGTGTCCTTCCACAAACTCACTGAGGTCTTTTTGTTGTTGTTTGAGGCCTGCCCATCTCTGAGGAGGAATACAGAAGAGGAGCTGAAAGTGTTAAAGATTTCAGATGGAGACTTTGATGTCAGAGGTCTGAGTGTGTGGGGGGACCTCCTCTCAGAGTTAAACAAGTGACTATTAGGCTTCAGGTTTCTTTACAGCCCTAAATCCACATCTATACATTGTGTGCTAGTTTGTGATATTATTATACAAAATGTATTGGTAAACTGTAAGAATGAAAAAAATTGTCAGATCATATTGATTTGTCAGTTTGAGTTCACATTTTCTGTAAGTTTGTTTCTTTTGCAGGTTTCTGCAACATTTAAAATCTCAATAAATTTAAAGATGAATACAAATATTTATATCATAACAGAGAAACAATGAGTATTGTTTGGTGCCAGCTCTAAACTTAACTAAATTGAACAGTTTCAGTTGGCATATATTTGATCCTGTTACCAAAATATTTATTTCTAAGTTAAAAGTGTTTAATTGTGATTACAGTAAAAATGGGGGGGGGGAAAACCCCTACTTTTAAGGATCTTTAGAAAGAGGTAATTTTGTTTAAATGGTGGGTTGGTCAAAAGAGAAATCAAAACATGAGTTAACCTTTCTAATTCTACACACCTGAAATGATTTTTATTTTCTCTCATCCCATCTGTCTACAACCCCTGGAGCTTTGCTGACTCGTAACCAATACATGTTGATTGGCTGGGTGCCAGTCATGTGACTCGACTCCTAATTTGCACATCTCGGTCCTCGCCCACGTGTCAGAGCACCTCTGTGGCGAGGGATCAATTAGTCAGGTCTTCAATCAGACCTGCCACGATAGCTGGTGTGAGACTGGTCTCTGTCAGCCCCTCAGCCACCGTGTGGAGGAAACACCAACACAGCCACGGCTCGGTGAACACACCGTGAAAGCAATTCACGCAGAGACAGACGAGGGTCACTGAACAAAGGGCAGCCTGTACACAACCAATTTATTTCTAACCAATAAAAGCATATGTGTCAGGCTGGATGAAATCCACCAATGAGGAATCTAATCTGCTGTTGCAAATGTATTTAAATGTGTCCAATAACAAGCTTTGGTTAAATTTAAACTAAAAACAAATAAATTACTCCACAGATTAATGGATTTTCATTGTTCTACTGTTACCCAGGAGCAGTGTGTGCCTCCTGTGTTAATTTTCACTCCTGATTTTTTTAAAATTTTTATTTTTTTTTTAGTTTTCACTTCTTTCACAGCCTTACACATAACTAACAGAACAGGTGAGCAGCCATGATGATGACTCAGACGTGTTAACTTCAAAAAGCCTGCAAGATTTTAGAGCTCTGCCTGTAACAACAGACATGGACTAAAACCTTATTTCAGCTAATTTAAAAAAAACAACCTGCTGGTCTAAAATTCAGTGAGAAAACAGGGCCCATTACTAATCAGAATTCTGAATCCTTTCTGCGTTTTATATTAACGTGTTGTTGCAGACAGCAGGATTATTTTTCATAAAACGTTACCTCCAAGCAGCTAAAAGCATATTTTGATGTTAAATTACAGCTGCAGCATGCTGTGTTTCTTTCCATCCTTTATTTAATATTCCATCTAGCTTTCTATTGTTTTCAGCCAGCCTGTGGTAACAAACTGCAGTGAGACATGCTGATGGGGGCCGCTGCTGTTCTGCTGCCTAAAGGGTCATGAAGGATAACATTCATTAAAACTCAGATCCAGCCACCATCTGGTGGTGTGAATAGGGAGTTCTCTGAAGGGTGGGGGGTAGATCCCTCCCTCGGCACGTGCCTAAGTCGCTGCAGCTCAACCCTCGACTGATCGGGGGGGCAGGCTGGCCCCTTATCACACCTGTGTCCCAGTCTGAGCATGCTGGTTACCAGTGCAAAGATCATCAGGGAAGGGAGAGGGATCAGAGGCAGAGATGGTGATTGGTTGTTTGTGAGATGTCTGAAAATGTGGGTCACCTTTAAACAAAAAAGAAATATATATATAATAAATGTTGGTGCAGGAATAGTAGCACGATGCTCTGCATTATTTTCTCAAATCTGCACAGTCAGACTCTTCAGTGAGATGCTGTGGCTGCAGAAATATTTTTATATTTTAAGGAAAGGAAAAGGGATGGTTCTGTAGCCAGAGATGATTTGTTAATAAAGACCAGAAAGTACAAAAGAATAGGGCTCCATCTGTGAATCAATCAACCAGTTAAGATCAAAATTAATTTAGATAAGCCAAACACCTGGTTTAGTGTGAAAAAAATACTTTAAAAACTGAGCACCCAGTGTTTGCACTTTAGGGACGTTCAAAGAACATATCTGTATAGTTTAAATAAACTGATAATATCCAGAGCAAACCAGATGATTTCTAAATAAACCTTGTGAAAATAGTCATCAGTTTTGTTGATTTTCAAAACTAAAACTGACATTCTGCACTCTCCCTATCAGTTAAATCTTATCATTCTTTGTATGTGTGTGATATCATAAGAGCGTATTTGAAGGTGTCAGTGTAATCTGATATGGGGGAGGGGAACCAGATGGACGCTGACTAGATTGCATCACATCTGAAACCAGTTCTGGATTCTTCCTCCTCTGATTCAGTTCTTATTCCAGATACATGGCAGCTCTTTTTACAGCATTGCTGCTTCGTTAGAAAGACATAAACGCTGTAGAGGTAATAAGTCACCCCAGATGAATGTGTTGACGGTACACCAGTCCTCATTGTTTCTGAGTTGAGCTGGATGGAGATTTTCTGCAGTGGGCAACATTTACATATCACAGAAGGAGGATTTTACTGGCTGAGCATCTTTAGCAGAATCTCATCTTGAAAGACAAAGCAGACGGGATGAAGACGTTTTGGAGCAGCAGTCCATTTTTATAAATAGCTCATTCATTTTGCGTTATTGGGTAGACAGCAGTGATTTATAACATGTTATTTTGTGTAAAAACCAGTTTTGGCAGGCTGGCTTTCCACTAACAAAGCAATTAACGAGGGAGGAGTGTGTAAATTCATTTGCCCTGCGGTAGTGTAATGCCTTGCAGGAGGTTGTCATAAAACTGTAATTACTCCAATACCTCCTTGAAATGGAAGGTTGTAATTACATGATCTCTTAGCATACGACGGAGCTGAATTTTACATTGGAAATTAAGGGATATTGAAGCAGCGGGGAGAGGATGCTGTGGACATTTGGAGGAGGGATCAGGAGGATAATAGCATGCAGACAGAGTCTCAGGGGGAAGCATGCTACCCTGTCATCAAACACTCATTCTGGCTGGGCCTCATCCCATTACAGTCCCAGAGGAGCTAAACTGCACCTGCCCCACCGACCCACGACCACTCAATCCCCCTTCACTCACCCACAGATTACACAACCAGACAAACACCACCGTGACTAAGCCTGAGATGCAGCAAAAATAAAGTGTTGGTGTTGCAGGTGAGCGGAGTGCTGAGAGAGTTTCACCTGTAAAAGTTGACAGATTTTATTCATTTACTGCAGTGCACCCTAACAGGCACGTCACGGGTGTAACAGCCATGACCATAGCGGCTGGTTAGCCATGAGAAAACATGTTCCACATGAGCGGTGACACAATTGTGTTTTCTGTCAAATTAACGTGCTCTCGGAGGCAGGCCGCGGTAAGCGTTAATGGCTTCCTTTTCTCAGCTGGTTGAATAATCAGAAGAGAAACTGAGATTTATTGTAATTGCTGCCAAGCTGCTACTGGGGATGATTCAGACATGGAGCTGCTTCCTGTGATCGAACCATCAGTCAGCTCAGCTGAAGGTTACTGCACCCAGACTGTCCATCATGTGTAGAAAAGCAGTGGGCAGAAACCTAACAAACACACACACACGCGCGCACACACACACACTGCCTGTCATGGATTTTACTTAAATAGCAGAGAAGTTGCAAAGGTTCCTAACTGGATATATATGCAAAAAGCTGCAGCAGATTTTATTTACATACCGTACTTTCACTGTGCTGCAGGCAGAAAACACACACACACACACACGCACGCACGCACGCACAAACTGCATATTAATGGAAATAGTCACAGGGTAACTGCTGGCTGACATGAAACTTAATGTAGACTGTAAAGGAGCTGGTCAGTCCATGATGGACTCAAACACCTGCAAAAGACAAAATGCACAATAGGAATCATAATCTGTTAAATTCAAACGCTGAGAGGTGTATGATAATGGAAGCTGGCCTTTTCTGAATTATTTACAGCCTTTATTAAGTCACACCTCAGTGATGTGATGAACGTGCAGCAGAGGACGCGGTTTAGTGTTTTATTTTAATGTTTCAGTTCTGACTTTCTGTATGGTCTCTATGTTAATGTGGTTACTTCGTGGGGGATTGACCTATTGCGCAACTTTTTCCCTCAGATTTACTGGTAATACATTTCCCCCAGGCTGCATGGTGGCGCAGTTGGTTAGCACTGTTGCCTCGCAGCAAGGAGGTCATGGGTTCGCGTCCCGGCTCTGCGGCCTCTCTGCGTGGAGTTTGCATGTTCTCCCCGTGCGTGCGTGGGTTTCCTCCGGGTACTCCGGTTTCCTCCCACAGTCCAAAGACATGACTGTCAGGCTAATTGGGCTGGTAAATTGTCCTTAGGTGTGAGTGGGTGTGTGGTTGTTTGTCTCGTTCGTCTCTGTGTGGCCCTGCAATGGACTGGCGACCTGTCCGGGGCATCCCCCACCTCTCGCCCCTTGACCGCTGGAGATAGGCACCAGCTGCCCCGCGACCCCCTGTGGAGGATTAAGCGGCTACAGAAAATGGATGGATGGATGGACATTTCCCCCATATAATAGCTAAATTCCCACTGAAATTCTTGTCTTTTTGTACTGGTTTCTTATATATAAAATGACTCTTTTCTCCGCTTGGTGTTGATGCTAAGGTGTTAAGAAATGAGTATATTTCATTTGAAGACATACTTTAAAAATGAGCATTTACTGTATATTTTAAAATACTAATTAATTCTGGTGTAAACAGTATGGATCTTTTATTTTATTGGACTCGACGAGGCAGTCGGATCAATAGCTGAATCTTTTACATCACACGTGCAGGAAAATAAAGCAGACCATGATAAAATCCCACCTGATATTCTCAGTGTGTTATATTGTTGGTTTTCCTTTTTATCCCATACAGAAAGGTGCTGTATCACAGTTTTGTACACCAACATGACACCTTAACTGGAGCTTTTATACTGCAAATGAAATTTAAAAGTCTGCAGAAACAGAGAAAGGCCCTTATTTGTAGGGATGTTAAATAGCATTAGCATTACTGTTCCTGTGAGGGTGTAAGGTCCAGTAATCTCCTCTGCTCTCCTGACACCTCTAACATTGATTTACTAATGAGGAACACAGAGAGAGCAGGAGACGCTTGAGCAAGAAGGTTAACTAGTTAAATAGTCTGTTTCTGCAGTAAATCACCAAAACAGGACAACATATGACTTTTGGGTTATATATATATATATTTATATATATATTTTTTATAAAAGGATATGAGTATTTTTATAACACTTTTTTTGACATCAACATACCTCTTCATTAAACACAATATTAGAAGCCATAAAATCACATTTAATCTGTTTACATAAACTTCAGGCACAGAGCCATATTAGCATCTTTTGGTCATCTTAAACATTCTTAAATATTCATATATTTTAAACATCCTTGCACATTTCATACAGCAAATAAAGAAAAGTGTTTAAAAAGCAAATCAAGTCAAGTGGAAGAGCCGTCTATTAACCAATGTTGTTCACTCAAGTGTTACAATATCAATGTGTTGATAAAGCAGTGGTCCAGATCTGAGGAAGTGGGTTCTAGAGAGAGGTTTTAAACATATAATATCATAACTGCTGTTAATAGCTCTTTGAAGGGCCTCAGTTTGGAGAAATAAAGTTAACTGCTGACCAGATTGATAAGCTAATGGCTAGTTTGAATGTGTCTAAAGCCAAAAGAATTGGTGTCATGTTCAAACCACTCATTTTTAAAAAGAGGCTAATTCTGTTTTAGACTGCTGTCAGATTTGAAATAAAAAATGTATTTTCTGATTATTTGCAGCAACAGCTAGCTGTAGCGCTACTGGTCCAACCTGGGACCCTTCCAACAGGAATATCATAACACTTATGCTGAAATAACTGAGTCATGCTAAACAAACTTGAAAGCCACATTTGCACAAAATGCTTTGACTTTTTTGAGTTTGGCGTTGTTTTAATACAAAAAAAACCCCGGTTAGCCGTTAGCTCATCTATCCAGCCAAAGCTCATCTCTGTTTCTCCAAACTGAGTTCATTCACATATTTTACAGGTAACATGCTAACTGTTCACAATCTCTCCACTAAACCCACTGTCAAAAGATCTGCGATATCTTTTCAGTACTTG
The DNA here is from genome assembly GCA_006937965.1 of Callopanchax toddi. Taxonomy (NCBI): domain Eukaryota; kingdom Metazoa; phylum Chordata; class Actinopteri; order Cyprinodontiformes; family Nothobranchiidae; genus Callopanchax; species Callopanchax toddi. The sequence continues at coordinate 1,851,321 of SSNR01000001.1, forward strand.
TGATGGTCATGACAACAACCAAAGAACATCAAGAGAGCACAAACAGCGTAGATGTTTGCATGTAGAACTGCATTCCTCGCTGTCAAAATGCAACAACATCTCTTGCATCGTGAGCACTAAAGCTGACATTCCAGACACTAGGAATTTGTTAAAACACACACCTTAATGCTGATCATCACATGACTCCAAAACAAGTACAATCAGATACAGCAAGCTAGTGTTACTTTACAGAACAGAATGTAACGGGTGGCGGCTGGTACACAGAATTTATTGCAATGCACACCAAACATCAATAAACAATGTCTTCTGAGCAGTTGCCTTTAAAATGCTTTTGATTTGTCTCTCATCACAACCTGACCAAGAAAGCTCATTTTGTTTTTTCACGATGGCAGAAGACACGACTTACCCAAGAACAAAGCAGCCGGCTGAATGAGGTCTATCAGGGACTCTGAGGCGGCTGCGTCTGAAACATTGATCTGAGCAAATTCATGCAACAAACACACACTAAAGTTCTACGAGTCAGCTTCACTCACGCTATTTTTGTCTTGTATTTATAGGCCTCACTGAAGATGAAGACCTTTTTTGCAAGCCGACATCTCCCTGAGGAGGTACTGTCCATGAAAAATATGGCCTTTTATATTTAATGTTAACACAGATCAATGACCCAAAATCCACAATAGTCTCACAGAAACGGTATACAGGTATGTACAGTACATAAAACACAGTTAAAACATAGTATATTTTTTGTTTTGTTTTTTGAACACTTATAGTTTCAGTGCAATTAGAGTAGTATTTTAGAGAAAAATCCTACGTGATGGTCGACTGCAGTGTCGTCTGGCTCATGTTGTTCAAGTAGATCGATGAGGTTTGGGTGTCTAAGAAGTACAACACAGATCTGCAGTTTTCTTTGCAGCCACTTTCCGTATGTATAGTGAAGCCCTACGGTACGTGAAGAAATCTAAGAATCTAATGAGGATTTTTCTGCTTCACAATGAACTATTTCTTTACATTTCATTTAAAACTACTTGAACACAGAATGGATTTAAGTATGTCTACAACTTGTGCAATCAGTGATGGAGAGTCTGTTTTTAAAGCAGGCTCACCACAGCTGTATGGTTTAAGAGTAGCCACGCTGGGCGTAAATCTTTCCTGCTGGCTCCTGAACATATTCCTCCGTCTTGTCCCAGTCCTGGACCCACCCTCCGTTCAGCTGAGACGTGGCTCCGTAGCTTTTAGCCGGGCCGCCCATCGCTCCGTAGCCCTGCGTTATGTCGCCCGTCTCCTCAGCCAGCTCGTCCTCATCTATGAAGCCACACTTCTCCTCACTGGTTTCTTCAGGGTCGGCCCATGGCTGCTTCTCACCTGACGCAAAGATCCCATAAAAGACCACACCTCCATAATGTACAAGGGAGGCAATGAGGAAGACGTACTGCCACTCTTCACGGGTCTGGGAACAGAAAAAGTTGCAGCCAGACTGAGTAAAGGCCTTCGTGACGTAAACTGGTGACTGAAAAGTTGTTTTTTCTTTATTTTTATATAAATATAACTCAAACGCTCATCAGACATCTATTCAAGACAGAAAATCAGGTAAAAAGAAAGCCCCAACTGTGAACAGTGGTGGCTTTCGTCTTGCAAACATATCACGAACACTTTTGATTTTATATATTTTTATATCTAAAACATATCTTATTAGGTTAGTGGTGAAGTTTAAAAATGTTTGTGTGCTTTAATTTTTGCCATTGTTATCATTGGGCTACATGGTCCCCCAGTTGGTAGCACTATTTTCTTGCAGCTAGCATTTCAGCTAAACAAATCTTCATAATAAAAATAAAAAAGATACTGTTTTGGTGTAAAATGACTGCTAGGATGCCAATTTTTGCACTGCTGATTAATTTCTAAAATATTAACATCAAAAACTGAGCATATTCATAGTAATTGCAGTAAGCGTACTTACATTTCAGTATGGGATTTTAATAAGGAACCAATGTTTTGTGTTCAAATAATTTAACATTATGTTTTAAGAGCCTTCTGCATCACATTACCATGAGGACAGACTCACCTTGTTCTTTGTCATTGCTCCAACTATAAGTGGACACACCATGCCTGACAGGGTCCCCACGCCGTTGGAGATACCCATGAGGATGCTGGCATATCGAGGAGCGATGTCCAGATGGTTCACGTTAAAACCTGGAGAAAAACATGTTAAGATCATAAACTGGGTCTCTGTTAAATAGAGAGGTTAGTTTGAAAATATATACTCCAGTTTTTAAAGACTCACCTGATATTGCAAACCCACTAAAGCCCACGGCTAGGACGAGGAACGAGATGGCCACTCCTTTACTGTGAGAGTAACCGACCACTAACAGGAGAGTCGCCTCCATGCCAAACCCTGAAACCAACAGCGTAATAATTAATAAGAAGCACTTCTTTAACAGCAGGAAGAACAGATTCAAATAAAAGCCTCACCTCCACAGTTCATGATTTTACGGACCGTCGTGGTGGACATGATGTTGTGGGTCCGCAGGTAGTCCGCCAGCTGGCCTCCTAAAGGCACAATGATGGTCATGACCAGGTGAGGGAGAGCCGACAGAGCTCCAACCTGAGGAACCATCAAACACGGGTCTGAAACAACTCTGACAGCAACAAGAAAACTCATAACTGTTTCAGAATAAATGTCCTCCTGCATCACAACCTCTGACTCCAGTGAGCAATAACTCAGCACAGTAATGGTACAATCTCATCCTGGTCCTGAATTACACCCGTCAGCGTGGCCTGAATCATGGTTTACTCTCACAGGAGGGCAAACATCATGACTGTTTAGAATTAGACATATTCTTTCACCTGGATCATGCATTTTATCACTTGAGAAGAATGACCAAACCACAATAGTGTCTAAGAAAAATCTGGTTTCAAAATAAAACTCAGTCCTTTTGATTTCTTGCTGCCTAATTAGCTGACTTCATCTGTTTTGGTCTTTAAAAGTAATATTTGTTTTAGTTTAAACATGTCTTTGCTTCTAAACTGTTTCAGCTGAATGAGGTCAAGCCACTCATTTATCCATCCATCTGTTTTCCATCACTTATCCAATGTCAGGTCATGAGGTAACAGGTCCAGAAGGAAAGCCCAGACATCCCTCTTCTCAATGACACACTCCGGCTCCTTCTGGGGGATCCCAAGGACATTCCCCGGCCTGAGAGGATAAATAATCTCCCCGCTAAGTTCTGGGTCTGCCCAGGGTTCTTCTCCCAGTGGACTGTGCCTGAAAACCTCCAGTCGGAGGCAACCAGGAGGAATCCTATAGATTCATGATTCACTTCAGCTTATTCCAGTCAAAATGGAGGAGCAACAGCTCTACTCCGAGCTCCTCCTGCATGATGGAGCGCCTCACCTTATCTCTAAGGCTGAGCCACACCACCCAGAAGAACCTCATCTCGGTAACTTGTATTCAGGATCATTATTTCATGATCCAACCATATGTGAGGGTCGGAACAAAGAGAAACTTAGAGTTTTGCCTTTATGCTCAAAAACAAACTGTAGCAATGCCGCTAGAGGATTTCCCATGATGCATTAGCATAATTGAACAGGGACCTTTTAGTAAAACATCATATTTCCTCCTTGTGTCAACAGTGTAACGTATCACACATTTATCTCACACGATAAAATAAAAGATGCAGATCTGCTGAATAAGAGTAAAGCTAATAGTTCAAATTTGAATTTTTTTTTGTACAACTGCAACACGACACTTTTAGGCAAATGAAGAGCAGCACATTCTGTCACGAGATCGACGGGTCTGTTCTGTCCTTGAACAAACACCACAAATGGTGGCGGCAGATGGCCATCTCCCTGAGTCTGGTTCTGATTCTGTTAGAAGGAGGTCTCCCTCTCTGCTGAAACCCACCACCATGTGCATTCGTTTCATTGTTTTTACATCTGACAGCTGACTAGAAATGAGCTTTTTATATATAAAGGTACATCTCAAAAACGTGAAAAGTTCAATATTTTTTGTCGCTCATTTCATAAAGTGAATCTCATATATAGCAGTAAGACTTAACCAAAACAACAAAATTGCGGTCTAGACATAATATGAGACATCTTCTTAATCAGTCTTTTTTAAACATGTACATTTCTGGAATTATAATTCTTCATATTCAAGACTGAATGCAACCCCCCCCCCCCCCCCCCCCCCCCCCCCCAGCTAATTAGGAGAGTTATTATGTTGTTATACACACCAAACCCAATTTGAATTATTCATATTTAAAACAATAATGTTAATTTTGACAATCAGAGCAGAGGTTGTTTTCCGAGCTAAGCATGGACATTTTGAGGTGTATTTTTATTTACCTTGCTGATCTCAAAGCCAAACACCTCCTCAAAGTATGCAGGCTGACTGATGAGCAGCAGATAAAAGGTCCAGCTTCTGCAGAAATTGGCCACAATGATTGCATAGACGGGCATGGAGGAGAAGAACTTCCTCCAAGGAGTCTTGAATTTCTACAGATTTAAGAAAAAAACAGTCAGCTGGGCATGCAGCTCCACTTGTAGGGTTATAAATCAAATGGTACTTACTTCTGTTGCTCCCATCAGTTGGGCACTTTCACCGATGCTCTCCTCGATGTAACGGCGCTCCTCGTCGCTGATAGTCGGGTGCTCAGCTGGGCTCTCGTATGACACCAAAATCCAGAACATGTACCAAACTATTCCAAAGGATCCTTAAAGAGACGGGGGGGAATAAATGTGTTACGCAACCTGCAGCCAAATGATGCTCCAATAATGTACAGAATTATACTTCATTAAAAGTTCTTCAAGGTTTCTGAAAGTCTTTTAAAGAAAAGCTTAGAAAGACCTTCAGAGTCTGGAAAACTATTTCTTTTAAAACGTTGATTTCCCCGCCCTTTTAAATGGTAACACTTATAATCATAGCCTTGCTCACCGTACACATAGAAGACAGAGGACCACCCTGTGTACTGCACCAGGACCCCCGCCAGAGGCATGGCCACCACTGCACCAGCGTACGACCCTGAACAAGACACGACATCATGACTGAGCAGAATGTGATCCTGTGTTTATCCAGATCTCACCGTGTTGATCCTAAATGTGGTCAGCCCTGACAGCGCAGGGAACAACATTGTGTAATTTTACACCTGATTCACCATCTAAACTATATGAAGACTCTAACGACACCAGTTCTGATTTCCAAAAGAAATTGTAGTACATGTACATATTTTGTACCACAAAAAGAGATGGTTGCCAGACGACTTCTTTCCAGTGGTGGAGCCCATTTACTCCAGATCCCGTGACAGGCTGGATAAGTCACTCCCTGCAAACACAAAATTAACCTCAGTCACTGTAATACCTAACATTTTCAATAATTACACACATTTTATTGTTGTCTAGTTTTCATTCACTGCTTGACTGGCACAGTCTATTCTTATATGTCAAAGCCTTACAGGACAAATTGAAGCTAATAACAAACAAAGTGACACGTATTGGAGCTGGCCTTTCTAATAGAGACTAATGACTGAGGTGCAAGTCAGTTCAAATTCAAGCTGACTCCCTGTTTCATGAAAAAAAATAAACTGAATTGCTCCCATTAAATCTTCATTAAACACTAAGTGGCACACAATCAGCTGCTGATAGATTCAAATTGCTGGGGCTTGCAGTGAGAGACACCCTGAAATGCTAATGCTTAATTTGTAGTAATAAGTTGCAGAGCAGAACGCAGGCAGCTCTTTCTCTTTCGATGGCCATGAGGAGCTATTGAAATGATGGTGTGCAGCTAAACAAAATGACAAAAGAGGCTGACCTTCATTCTGATAATAGCTTCTCCCTCTGCCTGAAACCAAGCCCCATCTTGAGCTGTGGAGGCCGCCTGCATCAAGTGTTTTTATCTCTTTTGTTCGGTGTGTTTCAGCTTTACAAACCATTACGCACAAGCCCTGCTATTCAGGGTTTTATGCTGTTTGTTGCTCAATCTGTGTACAGTATAATGAATGGAGCTTCTTCACAATGAGATGCTTTTAGCAGACAATTTAAAACAGAAAGCAGAAGAGGATTTGTGTAAAATGTGGTTATGGACAGTCTCAACAGGGGTCAGCTTCAACTCGCTCCCTGATAATGAGGCATCGTTTTCAGAACCTTTTAAATGTCAAAACCCGGCGTGAACCATGCATCAGTACCTCCACCAAGCCTTGTAATATCCTCAAACAGATTACACATCCGTAGTGCGTACGGGCAGCAGAGGGGATGAACATGTTCAGGATAGATGTCAGCACGATGGCAGCTCCGAAAACCCTGGATAAACAATGTGGGAGGTTGTCAAATTATTGGCAAAACAAAATCATCATACTGCACACAATGAATCATAGCAACAGTGTTAATCAGGCACTAAGATAATAAAACAGAAAAAAGACAAAGAAATCGATCATAATGAAGATATAAGCAGTTTTGACTGGATGTGTGTGTAAGTTGAGCAGACACAATGTAGCCTGATACAATATATAGTATAATATGATATGAAACAGCATGATATAGTACTATGGTACAATATGATACCATACAGAATACAATTATGATACCGTATAATATGATTCAATACAATACTGTACAATATGATACAGTAATGATACAATACCACACGATACAATACAATACTATGCCATACGGTACAATTTGATATGGTATGATATAATACAATATGGCACAATATAGTATGATATACCATAAGGTACAATAAGGTACCATATGATACAGGAAAATATGGTACAATATGATACGGTATGATATGATACAACACAATGCAGTATGAAATGGTGCAATATTGTGCAATATGGTACATTATAGTATAATATGGTATGGTATGGTATGATATGTTACAATATGTTATGATATGATACTGTACAATACAGTACAATATGGTATGATATGATATGATGTGATATGATATGATGTGATTTGATATGATATGGTACACTACGGTGCTGTATAGTACAAGATGATGTGATATGATACAATTACAACATTGTACAATATGTTATAATATTATATGATAGAACAAGATACAACACAATATGCTAAGATATGATAAGATGTTTTAAGATGGAATACAGTAAATCATGACAGGATGCAGTCGGACCCAACACTAATTGATATAGTAGAACAATACAATACAACACAGCATGATATGATGCAATATTGTATAAAACAAAGTGATTCTATACAATTTTAAATGATATGGCATGCTACAAAAGGATGTGATGCAGTAAAATATGGTACACTACAGATTGATTATAATAGGATATGATTAAATACAATATAGAATTATATGCTACAATACCATATAATGGGCTATAATAAAAAAAATTATGCTACAGTAATATATTACAATATTGTTACTATGTAATACTGGTCTGGAGTCTATTATTGTGTTTTGATGTTTTATCCAGCTGTAATATAATGTTGGAGGCTCATCTGAGATACCAGACCAGACTCAGATTTTGTAGTTACATGTTTGACCTGATTTTAGCTAAATCATTTCTTTATTGTGTGTTAGTTCATGAGTTCTGAGCTTCTCCTAGTTGAGACAGCTGGTGGATGCTGGAGAGACCAGTGCAACTTTTTATATATTTTGGTAATCCTGGGGTGGCCCCCATGCTCGGGAATAAAAAACAAGATATACAGGTGAAGTTAGATTGAGGATAAAATCAATTTGTAAGGGAAATGGAAAAGTCTTGTCTATGAGATTAGACCTGGCTGTCACATGGTGACCTATGTGGACCCTGCTGTGTTTTTGATATGATATGATATGATATGATATGATTCTGTATCATTTATCATATCATACAATATGAAACAATATACTTTATTGTTCTGTAGAAATTTCTTCGGGACCCAAAGCTGTCTCTCAACAGCTGCTTTCACACACAAAAAAATCATCAATAAACCATAACCATATTCCAACCAGGACACATTGCACTATTTCCAAAACAAAAATTTTGTTTAAAAAAATTACAATAAGAGATCAAATAATGTTTTGCATGACTACTAATGCAGTTATTTAAGGAAGTGAAGGTGTGTGTGTGTGTGTGTGTGGGGGGGGGGGGGTCCTCTTTGCATCTTATTTATACTCCACTCACCTTTAAAGTAAACAATAATGAATCTATCTCAATCCGTGTTTTAAATGTCCTCGTTTGGTTTCATGGTGTTGAATTCTAACTCTTTGTTTGACATTTTTTCTGCTTACAGTGAAATAAAGTGAGCTACCCTGGAGTTGTCCTACAGTCATTACCCAGAGGCAGATTTCACACCAGGCTTTGGCTGCTGCGGTTGCCATGCATCCCAACATAAAGGATTAGACACGGCGGTCCCATGGGAGCTCATTAACATGAGGAGGCACGCCTAGCGGGCATCATCCAAATCCCCATCCTAAACCTCATATTCTCATATGACTGACGGACACAAAACCAATGCATCTTTATTTATTTCCAATAAGCATCGAGTAAAGCTGGGGGGGGGGGAAAGCCTGAAGTCAAGGTGTTAGTTGTTTACCTGTTTGCAGCCAGTCTGGAGGAGATGTATCCTCCTGGAATCTGAGTTACGATGTAGCCCCAGAAGAAGGAGCCGTGGATCATCCCCACGGTCTCTGGGTCCCAGTTGAACTTTGCTTTCTTCAAATCACAAAAAATACCATTATTTTTTTTTTACGTTTTTCAACGCAATTGTGATGAGAAATCATATTTGGGGCTGCTGTTTGTAATTAGAGACTTTTTTAGAATATGATCTAATGCTTCATTCATAGAATTCGGTATAAACTGAATGAACAATGGGAATTTTCATGGGAAAAATTTAAAATAACAATAAATAAACCTATAATTACACCCAATGAGGTTTTCGTATAGCAGGTTTAAATCTAAAGGAAACCTATTGCGGTTTCTGGCCTTCATCACATAAAGAGGGGGGTCCCTGATGAAGAGGGGGGCGGGGTTTACAGGCACCTCTTTGATGATGATCTTGCCGTTTTGATGGATCGTGCTGTTGTTAACCATGCCGACGATGGCCACACCCAAGTTGCACCGGATACCGAAGGAGATGCAGAAGCCGAGCCCGCTCAGCATGGCGATGATGTATCTGCGCGGGAGCCCGAAGCACGTGCAGTCACACAGAGGGGTCTTCCGCTCCTGGTCCTCCTTGGGTCTCCCATCCTCCGTCAGCTCGATGGCCTCACCTGTTTGCTGTTTCTTCTCGAGCCTCCTGCATGAACAACAGGACGCCGCTGTTCAGGTCACAGAATGAGGACGTTCGACTCAAACATTCGCTTTTTATCTGCATCTGGGAACGGAATCCCTTTTTTTTTTTTTTTTGTTCCATCTCATTCAAAAAAAAAAAGCCAAAATCATTTCATGCAACAAATCATTTTTCAAACGCTCAGAATATTTTGTCCTAAATGAGCGTTTTTTTTATTCTAAAATGTTGCATCGTTTTTGAAATAAATGAAAATCTTTTATTTCTTGTTCTTACTGTAAATAACAGGCTGACTGGGAGCTGAAGAGACGAAATGACCTTCATTCCGCATTGCAGCAGCATCATCTTCACCATCGTTTCAAGCTGATTTGAACCTTTTTCATTTTTGTCAATAGCATCTCATAAATATGGCGTTAGGGTTGTGCTTTTCTTATATTAATTGTATTTAAATAAATCTAAGATTCATTTCTAAACACACCTAAATGAAACAGGCCTCTCTCAGGCCTCTTTCTTCCTCTCAGATATGAGTCACGGGTTTTTTTTCCTTCCTTTTTTTTTTTTTTTTTTTTTTTTTTGCTGCAGATTCAAATCAAACAACTGGATCAGATTTAGATGAACGATGGTGCTTAGAGAAAAGGTCGCTTTAAAATGATCACTAAAAGCTCCATGTATTCAGAATTGTAATATATATATATTCGTTTTTATATTAAAATATATAATAATCTAAATGAAAAAATATATAATTAGAACATTTTACGCAACCAAAAAATGTGCCCATCACGCTTTCCTGGTGTAAAATCCAAACTGAGAATAGATTTTTTAAATTTATGAACCACATTTTATGTAGGACTTTATTAACTGATGTGAAGTCCATCGATTGTGAATAGCTACAGATGGAAACACGAGCCAGCAGAGATCCTCGGACCTTGTGTCACGACTCGCTGTTTCATTAATTATTTAAAAAAAAAACACCCACAGCTGCTGGTGGCGCGGACCGTCCTCCAGGGAAATATCTGATCCTTAAATATTCGGGCCACACGATTCAGCTTTCACTGTCCCGCTCAGGATTTATCGCTCAAATTTCGTTTTTTATTTGATATTTACGCAAAGAAGAAGCTCCCACTCGGCCTGGTTTAACTCTCCTGTTCGTTTTTTAACTTTAACTAGTCGTTAATTGAAAATAAATGGGTAAATTCCTTGTCGTCTTACCTGTACAGACCCCCCAGGGCCTTTCCTGCGGCTTGTTTAATCCCCTCTTTGATGGGGAGAACTCTATCCTTGCCGGACTCCATCTCCCAAGTTGTATCTTTAAAATCAAATCCTACGATACTATAATAAATGGAAGTGCGGCGATAAAAATCATATTTGTTAATTTGTTAATCCAAAATTTGCGCCTCCTTTTTTATATATATAAAATAAAACGCCTTGATGTCCTGAAAAAAGATGAGCAGTAAAAAAAAAAAATGGAGGGAAGGGGGAAACGATCTCAGTGTGAAAGAGCTGGGTTCACAGTCACCAAACAGCAGCCAAGTAAGTCCGCTTTTGCCTTGCGCGATGAAAATCTGTGCAGAGCCATTTTAAGATCCAGAGAACACGGAAAGATGGGACCAAATAATAAGAAAAGGATGGAGATTCTTGAGGGTTTTAAAAAAGAGATGTCACAACGAGCTCCAGTCGGATTTCCGGTCCGATCTGAGGTGAGGATCTCCGGTGTGGCAGCAGCCGGTGGAGCGTTCAGCACCGCGGACAGCGCACAGCCCGTCTACCTGTCAGCGGCTCGGAGCGGCGCCCCGCCCCTCCCCGCTCCTCTAATTTAATTACAACTTTAAAATAAAATAAAAGCTGTCAGCAGCTACAACTAACTCACATGTTTTTCATTGATTTATATTTGAGCTGAAGGTAAATGTAGTAATCAGACTAAATAAAAAATAAAAAAAACCTTTGACGCACGGATGTTCCTCATTCTGCTCTCGGGAATAAACGACAGTGTAGATGTTTTAGATTAAAAACCAGAGTAAAAACATGCATTGTGATATGTTTAATTTTTAAAATATGCATTTAGGGTTATTGTAGAACCAAACTAGCTTGCAGAGGCGGTGTTGCGTAAAGGCGTATCCGACCTCATCCCTATTAGAGAGCCTCAAACATTTTTTCCTGTTTGGTCTTTTGTGGCTCAATCAGGAGAAAGAACACTGATTGTTTGTTTAAATATCTTGGTTTTGGGGCGGAAACAGGTGTGACAGGTCTCCCCTTCCCTCCATGTGATCCAGTCAAGCAGCTGCATGCCTGGACCCTGCAAGGCGCATGTCTGCAAATCTCCTTCCTCAATTAGAGACCAGCTGATCAGAGAATAAACGTGTAGGTGTTGGGTCCGTATTTAAAGCAGGCGGAGCTGTTTGTGGTGCAGACACAAAAACTGTCCGATTTGGCTGCACTGGTGCAGATGATCCTGGGATATAAATAGTTGTGGCACAGCATCCTAACAGCCTCACACTGCGGCCCAGGCTTTGGCTGTTCCAGATGGTTGGATCAGGAACAAGCAGGAGGTGACAGCCAGGGTCAAACTCAAGGGGAACACCGTCCTGCTGCGGGTCTACTCCTACTGGACCCAGAGGAAGAGGAGTGAGGGGAAACCTCAGAGGAGCACCTCCTGGTTGGAGAATATTAAAACTACACCACAATGTGAGTTTGGGTAGCATCAGACATTACTAATCAAACGCAGAACCATTTAAAATTATACAGAATTATGCAGACAAATCTTTTAAGTGCAATTTCATGCAAATGACTAGAACTGAATTCACAATAACCTTAAAAATCCTATAGTTAACTCTCTGAAACTACCTGGACTGGAGCATAGCTCCTGCCTTTGTTATGTTAATGCCCCTTGCATGCCTGCCAAACCAAAAAACCCCTGCCAGCTTTTTGGGTGTAAAACACACCCACTAGCGTGAACAAACACTGAATAGTTACCAGCATCCCCTCCTAGTTTTTTTAGCCATCTGCTCTGTGAACAGCAACTTTCATGATCTCAGGAGGAGAGCTGAAGGTCCACAGAGCTCAGAATGGACACAAAACATGTCAAACTACTGCACAAGTGGGAGATTTATTTTTATTACGTCATATTTTGGGATATAGTGACTACTACAAAAAGAAGGCAGAGCATAAATTAGTAAAAACATTTTAAAAAATCACTTGGAGCATAGAGTAAACAGGTTTATATTGTAACTAAAGCCTATAACAGCAGAGAACATACATGTGAAAAAGAGGTAAAACAAAAGAATAATTCAAAAAATATATTAAGGCATCAAATGGCATTAGATCAGCTGAGCACAAGGCACAGATAAGGCAAACTGCAACAATGAGGTGAACTTATCGAAACATCGCACAACTTTAACACAATTGTCCAGTCTCTACATGAAATTCAAATCCTTTATTGTCACAAATCTTCCACAAATACCCACAGAACCAGCCTAAGTGGCATAGAGTATCCATCAGATACATGATACTGTCTTTATAGTGTCATCTAGTCAGACGTCTTCATCTCTTGGTGTTTCTTTAAGTGCTTTGTGCAAAATGTGTGTTTTAGACACAGCTGAGGGAACCAGAAGCACAGCTCAGTTAGCTACGAGGTGTCGGCAAACACAGGAACATTAAAGAGAAAGAACCTTTCACTTAGAGCATTCACCTCACATCTCCAGGTAAACAGTCAAGAAGCACCAGCTGCTGCTTCTGCTGCTGAACAACTGGCCACGAAATCTGTCCTGACTCACAATCATAACAGGAGCACGGATTTCTTCTCTTTTAAAGGAGCTGCTTCACAGGTCAGGTTACGGTCTGGAGGAGGTGAGAAGCACTGCTGATTTGTTTATTCAATAATAAAACCTGCTGTAACAGTCGGTGAATTGAAGAACGTGATTTTATAAAATGTCACATCAACGCTGTGCCCTCAAAGCTGATAAATTATCAATGCATCGATTCGTTGCAGCAATTATAAAAATAGAAAATAAAGTGGAACATAAACTTAAGTCACAGCAGAACTTTTGACAACGTGCACACAAAGTTCAACATTTCTCACATGGTTTGCAGAACCAAAGAAAAGGGTGATTGATTAAGGCATCCAGTCTTTGGTTACTCAGAGTGGCACTTCAAATAAATAGGGGGGTGGTCTGTTTTAGGACACAGTGTAGAAGAGTTCTTACAGTAAAGTTAGATTATCTTCAGTTTGATTACTACAACACAGGCTGACAGGCTGTAAATATGAAGACAGAAATCTAAATTCAAGCATCTCAAAGTGCCAGCATGCATGGAGCCTTGGTCTTTCAGCCTTTCCAGTCAGCAGGTAAACAGAAGAGATATGGCTGTGAAGTGAGTAAAGCTCTCCATCAGAAGTCACTTGTTTGTCTGTAGTTGACAAATAACAGGTGTGTCGACGAGGTGATGTTCGATGTCGGAATACACAAGCAGGGAGATCAGCGTCGCCGTGTCGGGCTAAAACTCTGGCAGCACCTCGTGTTTGGGTAAATACGGATAGATCCCTGGTGTGCAGGTGCACTCCTGGTGGTTCTGAAGGCTCAGCTGGACTTTCAGCTTCTCCACTTCATAGTCGTGGAGCTCCTTCTGGACCAGGTAGCGCTCCCTCTTTATTCTCGCCCTCACGTCAGAGGGAACGTCTGGAATCAGCCAGGCCACAAAGTACTTGACCAGAAAAACGACGTGCTGTGGAAGAAGAAATACGACTGAATGAATTTCACTATAGTTATTGTTACACATGACCTGCAGCCATTAACTGTTCTAAACATTATCTAGAGGAGCTGGATCTGAGGATGAAGTTACACGACTGTTTCAGGCACTAGAATGTTGGATCTCTGCTACAAAATTCCTAAAATGTTTAAATGAATCAGTGTGAGAATAAAGCAGGTCTGTTTAAATCATCATCAAAGGGAAGAATACACAGAAAGACGGAAGTTTATTTAAGAAAAAAAAATCTTGTAACAAAAATATCAGCATTAAGAAACGGTGAGATTCAGGAACCTAACCTGGTATAGAATAACAACAAACTGGATCAGTTTTAACCCTCTAAAGACTGAAATATAAATAAAATAACACAAAGTTTATACAAACTTAACTATTAATGATCTAATATTAATATAACCACTATGTACTTAATCTGTTTTATTTTAAGATATAATTCTATAACAATAGTAATAACTTTCCACCTATAGATCCTCCACTAGAGGGCAGAAGACACATATGGGACTGGATATGGCAGGTTTTTGAAGAAAGTACTAATACTAATACTCCATTGGACTTCTTTAAGGCCAGAAGGAGTTTTAGGCAAATTTGTGACAAAATTTCAAAAAATGCAAAGTCATGCAATAGTTCAACTAGCATTAGCTTATCAGTCCTGAAAGGCATAAACTACATTTCTCCAAACTGAGGCCATTCAGGAAGCCATCTACAATAGATAAGTGTAATTATTAAGAAGGTTTTGACAAAAATGCATCAAAATGGCTGAAAATCCCCTTAAGTAAATGTAACATCTCTAACAAAGAGAAAGCATCTGACACTGTCCTCCTTTTATGAAACAACAGTGATGAACTTGATTCTCTTCACACATCAGGTGAAGTAAAGGCTGAGGTCAGTGAAAACCCACAGTTAAAGTATTAGTACCAGACAGTACGTGTCCTAACTTTTGACTCATGCAGATTATTTATAAATTCAGAAGAGCGTATGTGTCTGTTCTGTATGAACTCCTACCAGGGTAACTGTTTGAGGCTCTGCTCTAATGGTTGGTAACTGAGGGCTGATTTTACCTCCATAATAATGATGAAAGCGAGTTTAGCAGCCAAAATATGCCAGAACTGCATAGTGTGGGAGTACTGCTTCTCATGTCCAGGGGGGTAGCGGTAATCACGATACCTACAAAACAACACGAACAGTAGGTAAGAAATCATGAGTTTAGAGAGACTTATACAAATATTCTAAATGGATAAAACACAGTGACTGCTGCAAATCTCCACATTGTTGCTTGATGATAAATTCATCTCTCCTTTAAAAGAGAAGACAAAACATTCGTTGATGGTTTGCACTCGGAGCCACTCTGACCTGCAGGTTGTGATGGAGCTGTTGAACCAGGAAGGGTTCTCCCCGTCCTCCGGTCTGTTCTCCGGTGGGATCGCAGAGATGTTAAACACAGACAGGCTGTTGTTTATGTAGCCTTTCATGTTCATCTCTCCATCTGGCTGGTAGGCATACATGTACACCAACCGGGGGATCATATCGGAGGTGAAGGCCACAATAAACGCCTACAAGCAATGAGAATAAATAGTTGGGTTAGTAAAGCTAACATATTTACATGTGAAACAAAATCTTGAGCCAAGTTCAGCCCTCACGTTTGTGACTACAGACAGCACGGCCATCCCGTTGAGGATTTCCTCCCAGGCTCCGATGCTGTGGGCCTTGGCCGCCACAGGACGTCTGTACTGAGTGGTGAGCTTCCAGGCGTCCACTCTGACCTCAATGATGTTGTTGATGAGAGCCAGGAGGGGCGCCAAGGGGAAGGAGGCCACAAAGAGTGTGATGAAACCAAACTGGATCACTGGGACACAGAGAGGAGAGATGAGGGTGGGAGAGAGAACAAGCCAATAGCACCCCCTGCTGCCTATCTGTGGGAAATGCAACATTTACAGATTCATACTGATTTAGGTTTAGACCTGGTTCTGCTTGAAATCTAACCCCACCTGGTCCTGATAGTAAATCAGAATTTAAAGTAATTGTCCCAGACAGATCAGATTTTAATTTACTTTTTAGTAAATAATGCATTGACCATGAGTCAGACTCCTACCCATTTCCAGGTACTCGTCGAAGAGGCCCAACTGTCCAAAGCTCTGCAGGTCGTGGTCCTGCTCCCAGCGGCTGTACAGACTCTCTGGGTGGCTTCGAGCCTTCCTGCTGCCCCACCAGTTCATCAGCCACCTGAAAGACACGAGCATTCAGGACACGTCTCAGAAATACTGGATGATGAAGTAAAACATCATCAAAAATATTCATAGATTTATATCAGAATCAGAAGCTGTATTTGTCATTGAACCAGCATCCTGGTTCAACGAGATGCATTCAGTACAACCTGACCAAGATCAGACACACAGAACATGTAGAACACATTACAGGAACAGGCAAACTGCGGACGCCGCCCGAGGGCGCTCCCTTTTGATGCAGAGGGGGAAAGATGGTAAACAAGAGGGAAGCTGCGTAAGGATAAGAAAAACTTGTTTCATTTCTCTTCCCTCCTTAAGGGGGTTTCAGGGACTTGCAGCAGGCAAAAACCGCCTCACTACATTCAGAGCAGACAGACTCAGTCACAACGTTGACACATGATGCAGGTAGGGCGGGTGGGAGCTCCGAGCCCCCCCACGAAGCCGCTGCTAGAGCGCAGAGTGAGAAGTGTTGAGGAACGAGGAGGATGTTGAAGCTGGATGGTAGATGTATGCATATCAGTATCTTGTTGTGTCTGCAAGTGAGTGACCATGACCATGCAGTGCAGCCGTGATAGTCTCTCGTTTTGGTGTTAAAAGCAAGCACAGTGAGCTGAGCCAGAAGTCACAGTCTCGTGAAGACAAGAAAGGAGGGGTGAAGCCGAGGGCTGCATTCCACAACGGGAGATTGAGATACTCCAGCCTCAAGGCCAGGTGTGGGAGCCAGATTCCAGATAACAAATGTGTTTAGAGCAGGCAGAAATGAATTTGCTTTCTACCTTCTGTCCTAAGTGGTCTTCAAGACGTCCAAAACAGCCGAATAATGGGTCATATATCCATCCAAGCCGAGCTGAGCATATTCCAAGTTCGAGTCCCAAAACTGCAGATAATCCTGCAATTCAGCTCATTCAGAGCATCGGTCATAGAATTCACAGCCCGGCACCCTCCTGGAGCGCAGGTTATCTCCAAATTACACCAGACAGCGCCCCAATTTATCCGACAAGCCCGAGTTACACACATTCCAATCAGCAAACCACTTATCAAAAATCCAATTCTGCAGGTTTTCCAGTGAGAGACAATGCTTGCTTCACCGTTTGAAAACAAATTGTAAAAATATGTTTAGAGATCACCAGATCAGATCCATGTTGATAAAATCCAGAGGGGAATGCAGACGGTTGCTACAAGACAGCCGGAAGTGAAAGTATACATAGGTACTACCTCTGCTGCAGTACCCATCAGCAACATTTACACTAAAACCAGTAATAATCAGAGACATAAGTCTCTACTAGTGTTATTTTATGACACAGAAGCTGAAATGTTTCAAATCTCCTGTTTAACCATAAGATCTCATTCCAGCACATAAAGATATAACTTGATGTTTCTGTACTCACGGCACCAGAGCTTCCTGGATGTTGCCCCACACCTGTTTGCCAGTCATCACGATCACCAGTTGGGTTGTTAACTCTATCAGACAGCCACCAGGGTCACACTGAATACACACCCAGGTGGGGGAACAAAAAGACACAGGTTAAAGATAAATGACCAGATATGAATCTTAAGCAGCATCACGTTGGCTGTACCTCTTCATTCCTCAGTTTGCTCCACTTGCCGAACATGTAGGCGTAATCTCCAGGATAGCCGACGAACTTGCCCTTAAAAAACGCCACGTAGAAGCATGAAGAATAGTAGTTGACAAACTGGAAGAGGAACATCTTCACTGTCAACTTGTTCTCATACTCCAGGTGGGTTTTGGGGATTTCTGCAACAAAACAAAAGTCATAAAACAAAGATTCTGAATACATTTCATGTTCTTACATCATAAAGAGCTGTTCTGGATCCGTCATCCTGCTGTGGCCCTCACCCATATCGGTGATCCAAACAGCCACCTTCTCATACATGAGGTTGAGGATCATGATGATGACAAAGTTGATGCAAGAAGCCGTGACAGAGGTGGCCAGCTGAGGTGTGATGTAGGGGCCAACCACCTCCAGGTTGTTGGTGGGGCTGTCCTTCATGATGCTAGCGAAGGCTGCGTACACCGCCAGGCGGTATGCTATGACCCCCATGATGCAGGCAATGATCAATGAGATCTTCAGAACAGAGGGGAAAAAAAGGCACAACATGAAAGACAACAATGAAAAGAAACACTAAAATCATCAAAACAGCTGCAAAAGTGCAAGAAACATCTGTGCACAAAGCAGGACAGTTATTGTTTTAACCCAACATGAATGTTAGATGAGAATATGAAGAAAGAGTGTGCACGTTCCAAAAATACAAACTGATTTGGTTGCATTAAAGAGAGAGACAGCTGGGAATGGATGGAGACAGAAGATGGAAGCACTTTCAATGAACCACAGATACGATGCTCACCCACAACAGGACGGTGGCTCCAGACAGACATGTACGTGCACACTTGCTTGTTAAGGGTAAGCGAGGCTCCATTTCCTAAATTAGAGGCAAGCAAAGCATCGACACAGCAGTCAGAAACCTGTTATTTCCTGAAAAGAGATCTCTAGAAGGCCAAGTTCCTTGAATTAACTCTACATCCTCACATGAGAGGTACAACCACTTAGCCCAATCAGAACATTTTAGTGTTATTTTGGGGTCTTTTGAGGAGTTCAAGCTTCATCACACACAAATAAACTTCTTTAGAAGTAAACTTGTGCCTCTGAGTCTTTCCAGATGTTTATTATCTACCAAAACTACACCACAACAAAACCTCGTCCTCACCAAACTGTCAGTCCACGCTGAGCGCCACCCTTACCCAGAAGATCACTGTGACCCAGCACAGAAAGAATTTCCCTGCTAAATCTGTAGCAGTTCTGTCAAGTACCAACTCTCGTTCCTAAAACGGGTGGGAACAGTTTGTTTCTGCTCATTTCACATGTATTTAGATTTGTCACCTGCTTTTAGTTCATCTGAAACATTTCTAATAACAACAAATACTGTAATCTCATATTTTGCACAGTAATTTATGTGAGAGTTAAACTGAAAACAGAGCAATAGTTAAAAGGTAATCTTACAGTAAATTAGCATACTTCATTAGTGCACAAACACCTGAGTGATGGGGTTCCTTTCGTGCTTGGTGCACTTGGTTTCGTACTCTGGACGAAGCTGCAGCCGCTGCTGCTCCTCCTCAAAGTCGAACAGATCCCACTCGTACTCCAGGCGGGCCTGACGCCTCTTCCAGAACTCCAGAAACAGCGTCACTGCAGAGACAGTCGACCCGTTACACCACATGTAGAACAACATTTAAAAAAAAGCTTCATAAAATTTGTAAAGTGGTGCATTAGCCTGAGTTTTAGTCTCCAAGTCTGTAAATTAAAGATTGAACTACAAAAAATGAGAGCATGATGCAGCAAATCCACTTTAAGTGACCAACAAAATCCACTAGGTGGTGCACTGTGTTTACCAAAAGAAAACATCGAGAGCTGAAATGTTTTCTTACCCCAAATTCCCATGAAGATGGCAAAAAACACTGTAGCTACATTATCAAAGAGGTGAGATTGCTGAAAAACAAACATTTTAAAGCAAATGAGATTTAAGAAAACAATGCTGATTTGTCAATTTGCAATTATTCTTTAAATGTCATATTTTGTGGGTAGAACATGAGTCACAATGAGTAAATATTACTCACCCATGACGAGTTGCACGTTGTGTTGAGTTTCCAGAAGCTACATTTCTTGTCACAAAGTGGACACATGACAATGTTCCCTCCAATTTTCTCGTTACATATTTCTTTACTTTTGGGGGAAATAAAAAGGTAGTGAAATAAAAGTTAATAAAACAAAAACCAAGTCTTCTCTGTGGAACTAACCTCCACTCGTTGTCATCATAGGTGAGGAATCCGTAAATGAAACAAATCGTTCCAACGACTGCGGCGAACAGCAGCATCTCAGTGTAGAAACCAAGCCAAGCAAAGTAAATGCCAATCTTCTCTCCATAGTATTTCCTGTTGAAAAGCGACTTTTTAAAATGTTGATTTAATTCCTGGTTGCTTCTACAAACAGCTGATCTCAGGGTTCCTACCTAACAAGGTCGAGGGGCTGCTCCTTGAAAAAGCAGAGGAATTTCGCCCAGTATTTGTAGAGGTTGTATCGTTCACTTTCACAGTTAGCATCCTTTGATCTTGTCCAGTATCTCGACTGAAGACACACAAACATCACAGATCTTCATCACATTTATGGCAGGATGTTACTGTTGGACAGCATCAACTGCAATTTACAGGAGGCTTGATGATTTTTTTAAAAAAGGAACAAAAGGCTTGAATAAAAGCCGCTCACATCGTGAAGAGGGAAGGCAGCAGTGTAGGAGCTGTTGTTCAGCAGCCTCTTGATTCCCTTCTTGTCTTTATCCCCACAGTCCTCCTTGATGTAGGAGCAGCGGGACAGGATGTAGTAAACCTGGACACACGCAAAAAAGGCCTCCGTTTGACATTTTCACAAGTTTTATTTACTTTGAAAAGTTACGTTTCCTAAAACTGTTGCTGCTTTTGGAATTTGAAGGTCACAAACAAGATAAGGAGGATGATGGATGCTTACTATCCTGTTGCGAGTGGAGGGAGGAAAGAAAGTGTCCTTGTCGTTGATAAGGAAGAAGTCGGACTTATCCTTGTTGAAAGAAGCGGTGAAATAATCGGGCTCAGGGTGCATGATGTGCTTGGGCAGGCGAAAAGGCGTAGCCAGCCAGCTCATGGGGATGTCAGCTTTGTCTTCCAGCGTGTCATCGACCTTGAAGGGAACCTTGATGTTCAACACATTAGCGTAGGTGGACAAAACCTCCCACGGAGCGTGGATCTTCACAAAGTACGTCTTTCCATCCTCTGACTCCTAATAATAAATACAAAGATATGTAATAAAAATATGAACAATGTATGTGCAACAGAACCATGAGTGTAGGGCTAATTAAACAAATGTTTTTGATAGCAAAAGTTTAATTTGAGTGAATATAATTAAACTAATTATTTTGGTGTTAATGAACTCTTACCGATTTGTCTTCTGTTTCCAGCTCCAGGCCGACTTTCACTAAGTTGGCTTCATAGATTCTCCTCCTCTCCTTCAGAATGAGACAATGAAAACAAAGAGAGGAGGATTATCTGAATGTTATGACGAGTGCAGATGTACCAGGTACAGATATGAAACCAGAACCTGCACAGCAGATAAGACCAGGATTAAAGAACTGATCAGGAAGGCTGGTTCCTCATGTGGCGCACGCCTAGACACAGTTTAGCAGGAAGCAGAGGAGAAAATCCTTTCAAACTGAACTTTATTCTCAACTATGCCCCCCCCCCACCACCACCACCACCACCACCCCTACATGCTCTGAGGGTTTTACAGAGAAGCACCTTCAGTCAGAGGCTGTCTTAGTATTCAAGTATATTTGTCCAATTTTTAAATTTTGTTTGCGTTTGTTAATGGTGAAATCTGACAAACATCAGAATGTAAAAAGATGGAGTCAGAGCTGAGGTTACAGGAGGGCTCCAGAACAAGCAGAGTGGATAAATCAGAGCCAGGTTACTCTGTAGGTTTAATAGTAACAGTCACAGCAGTGGAAACAGGTTGTGGAAATCAGCTGTGAAAACACAGTGGTATTTTTAAAATGGCCATATGGCACACTGTTTTATACTTTCAGAAACACTCATTAAAAGAAAAAACTTTTGTATCTGCAGTGAAAAAAGACCAAATGAAAATATAAAACCTCCTTGCCAGGGGTGAAATTTAGTGCTATATTTTACACTCAATCTGGATAATACACAGGAAGTGGCCTGAAGTCGGCCCTTCCTCCTCCCACAGTGGAAAAAATGATCCAGTTCCTGACTGGTTTGTCTGCTGACTCACTGACTGAGATTGTGGGTAAAATGTGAGTTGTCCTTATGACCTGGGGAATGGGGACACTTTGGTGTGAGGATAAACAACTCAACATGAAACGCTCAAGATTCTTCAGCACTCAGAACTGTTTAAATACCTGCAGACCAACTGGGTTAATTGATCATAAAAATAATTTAGATAAAAAGAAAGTCTTGACAGAGGATCTCTGAGTAAAGTTCTTGAGGGGAAGCCTTGAGAGGATTACTGATAAAGGCTCAGAATCAAAGTTTATCTGGATGTATCAGTGCTGTGGTATTTAGGTCGTGATGCTGGTAAAGTAAACTACTTTGAGGATTTCCTGCATGAAGCAGTTCTAACTGGAAGAATCCAGAAGAGGAAATGACAGAAGCTTTTATGATGTGTGAATTATCCTGAAATTTGAAAAGAATTTTAGATTTTAGTCCTTTCACATACGGTGGAAATTAAGGGCGGGACATATCATATCATTCTCAATAATACTAGTAATTTTTTCTTGCCTGGGAAAAAAAAAAATCATGATATGCAAATTTCATAACGTAACTATGTCTCCCCACTACGAAGCAGATTACGCTCATGTGGGTCCTGCAGCACGGAGTTATTAAAATTATGAAGCAGTGCAAGAAGCATGAAATATCTAACATCTAAAGGGGGAAACGCCTAACTTATTTCACCATCACAAGCCTCAGCAAGCCTCTGGACCAGGACTGTCTGAAAACCCAACAGTAGCTAATGCTATGAAGCTAAAACAAAGTAAGCTAGTTCAGCATGGCACCACAGAGTCTCTCGTCAGTTGCAGTCCATATGACAAAAAAGCAAACGCTGATTTTATTTTGTTATTTTATGATTGGGGCATATCACACAACCCCTAGTAGAAATAGTTATTTCACTGAAAAACATCCAAACAATAACATTTTATAAACATGAAGTTAGTAAAGTTTGCAAATACGTAGTAAAATCATTTCTTACCTGTTTTCTTTCACCATCTTTTTCATCCACATAAGACAAGACAAAATCAATCCTGCGCACTCCATCACGAAAGAACACAGAGTCTTTACTCTGCTGTTGTTTGTCTATCTACAATGAGATAACACAGAAAAGCAAACATTAATCACGCATCCAGAAAGGCTCATGATCAGCAACTCTTTAGAAGCACACACCAGAATTAAATGCTTCTGTGTCGAAAAAAACCTCCACATCACTTCACACTTGATTACTCGTCTATATTAAAGATACTGATCATTGAATTTTCACTCCAAACACAAACAACATGCTTACAGAGGAAATCTGTGGAGTCTGGGGAGCTTTTTGCTCAAGTTTCCTTAATAAGATTTTTACAGAACCAAACAAGAAAAGGCTGCCTGTCCCTCAGGATTAAACCCTGAGAGAAATTTAGTGAAAACTTCGACTTAAAATCAATCAACTGATAAATCACAAGCATCCAATTTCACTGGACTTTCAGGCTCTGATTTTTGTCCATCCTTTATTTAATATTGACAGAGTGGTGTGGGCAGGAATTTAAACAGTGTGCATGAGCTAATGCTAGTCCTGGAGAGGCTAATATATGGACAAAAACATGGGCTGTAAGAGGACGTGGCTTCTGTCTGGGCTGCTTCAGCTGTTCAGGAAGCTAAAATTAGCTGCATACAATGAACCTTCTTAAACTTCAGCTGTTCCCAACACATGAGCACATGCAACTCATAAAGCATAAAGCATAGAGGCTTCTGTACGGTCATCCTGACCATCAGTCTAACGCTGTGGGGGGAGGAAATGTACTTTACCTCCATGGCCCTCTTGCTTTATGCTTGCGATGCATCAGCAGCTGTTAAGATTGTTTTACTCCAGAGACCAGAGTCCAGCCCTGAAAGCTCCACAGCCTGTCTGACTCGGACTCCATTGATCTCCATCATAACGAGATCCAATCGGATCACGAACCATCCCAGGACAACACCTTCCTTGGTCGGCCAGTAAAGATTGAGCAAGAAGAACGAGCGGGGGAGGGGGGAGGGAGTCCTAGGAATGACATCAGCACCAGGGTAGCTGGACTGCTGCAGGATAGCTAATCTAATGAGATCCCAGCATCAGAGGAGGGAGGGAGGGAGGGAGGGAGAGGCAGCAAGAGCTGCACTGTACAAACAGTTCCTCAAACATGCTGTGTCACGTTTCATGTAATTAATAAATCTGCTGCAGCACAGACCAAGTTCTGTAAATGTATTACTTCATTCATATACTGCCCTATTGTCCTGCATCACTTTTTTATTGTTAGTTATTTACATACTGTGTAAATACTGTTCTGTTCCATCTACCTGTGACACACTCATGTTTTACTGTGTGACCGATCTTTTGTCCAGATAATATTTAATCTCTTCCTGTACAAACAGATAGGTAATCAGGGACTCAAGAATGAATTTATCCAGATTAAATAACACTACATTAAAAGACGTGGTCCCTCTGCCACACACACAAACATCACAAGAGATCTTTGGTCTGACAGCCCAAACTGAGTACATGTGTGGGCTTTACTGGTGGAGATGTGAACATGCTGCTGGAATGGACTTGAAACCGCTCTGAGGTTTCTTTGTTCAAAATCTTCTGTTTCAGTACCATCTGTTGTTTTATTGCATAACCTCCTACATTATCTGAAGGGCAAATTTTGAATTTGCTTCTACAGGAATAAAAAGTAAAAAAAAAAAGACCTGGAATAAAAATCTAATCAGAGTAAGTTCAAGAAAACAAAAGTAACTGATGTAATCTTCTTGTTTTGACTTGACTCACTAAACTACATACATTTACAATGAAAATACATATGCAACACTTTCTTTTTTTTTTTTTTTTTAGTAGTGAATTACCAAAGGGCTCATTTAAGTAACACCAAACAACTCGTCTCCAGTTGTATAAATACTATCTGCACTCCTGGTTTCTGCGTTGCACCAACTAAAGATTACAAACTTGTACAGAACATCTCAATATTTGTTCGGCTCTCTGTCCAAAATTATACATGTTTTAACCAGTGGTCTCCCTTACCTCCCAGACCACATTTGGACCATGTTGTCTCGGGCAGGCTGGGAGCTTTCTTTAACTGGAGCGCTGCAGCAGAAACTCTCTCATTTGCTGTAATTACAGATCAGCTGTATGGAATCGGTGTGCCTACCGGGGCCCGCCCCTCTCAGTGAAACTGCAACTCGTTTCTATACATTTACTAACCACAGCTAAACTACTGGGTGTTTCAACATGCATGTGCCTTTTATCTTAATTAAGGAGGGGGACTTTAAAAAAAGGTGCATCTTAAATGGGTTTCCATTTTCCAGCAGGAGGTCCTTTAAACTATCACAGAGCATCTGTTACAGCCACTAACCTGTAGGGGCTCTCTTGGTTTGAGAGAGTTTCCTGTTTTTTTTCCTGTCTTGTCTGCAGGTGCTGCCACACCCTGGAGCACAGCTGGGGCTACTTCCGCCTAATCAGAGGAATCTATAAAGGCTCCAACCAGACAGTGCTCCAGCCCCTTACCCCTGGGCACAGACTAGCTAGCATTTTGGTGTTTGTGGTGTTTTGCCTGTGTGGCCGGTGTTAAAAAGTAGTGATCAGTTTTTGGTGTTTGGTTAGTGAGTTTTTGTTAGTGGGAAGTTTTGGTAGGGGTTCTCTGCCATTTTCTTTTACAAACGTTTTCTCCTGTTTTGTGGATAGTTAGTGTAGTTTAGGTATTGTATTTTCTTTTTATCATTAGAGAAGAGTTGTGTTTTCTTTTTAGTAAGAAGGAGTGTTTTGTTTATTATTTTGGCCTTGGAGACCCTGAAGTTTAATGCTTCCCTCTTTTTGTTCTGTAAAAATCCCCGTTTGTATGTATCAAATTATCTTTTTACAAAAAGCCAGATCTTGGTCGTTTTGGATTTTTAGTTAGATTAATTTTATTGTATGTTACACCTTGTGTCCTAGACATGTAATTTTATAAGGGTTGTAACAGCATCTTCTTGTTTTTTTTTTTATTCAGTCAGTGTTTTAGGCACTTTTGTTTTGTGAACTGATCAAATGAGTTTGAATGAAGTTCATTCATTAAATTGTTCAATTAAAAACATTTCAACAAGTTTCAGCAATTCAACAGCACACAGACATATTTGTATCTTGTAATAAAAACATACTTCTTCAGCAAAAACTTACGATTATTTCTCAAAGTAAAGAAAGGTTGCTGTTATTCCTGCAATGTTACCCTAAAATGTGTTGGGAACTGTATGGGTTTGGCTGCTTTCTCCAGCTAGATGTAAACTTCCCAGTAAATCGAATCTCCGAATCGAATCACCGACTGCTGAAACCTGTTCCAAGAACAATTCATAGTTTTCTTGTGTCCTGAGACTTTCTGTAAACATTCTAACCACCATAAAGCCAATGAAGCCATCAGTCTTTAAGTCAAGCATGAAACATAAATATGTTGGTTAATTACTTCACTGTTATTAGTTATATCAACACATGTGGGTGGGACAAGGTGTCCTTCCATTGTTTTACCCACCATGGTCACAAAGCAAGGAGACAAAGCAAAAGTTGTCAGAGAAACAACAAAGACTTAATCGCTCTCATTTTGTACAAAGTACTCCAATATTATCAGGCTTTTCTTCTTCGTCATAAATTCACCCAAAATATGGTTCAACGGATTTACCAAAATGTTCACCACGAATTGTACGACATGCTCAGAAAGATGCAGCAATAACTGGTGGAAGCTAAAGTTTAATCCTCTGAAGCTTTGGCTAAAAGATTTAAAACCATCAACCAAAATGGAAGCTTGTTTTGATGTTTTTATCATTTTACTGATGGAGAAGTAACATTCTGACTACTCTTTGAGTTTGCTGTCAAAAAATGTTCTTGAGGTTTATTTAGAAGCCGTTACCTGATGCACTAGCACCTGCGACGCTATTTAGTTAAAATTTTGGCTGCCTAAAATGAATAAACACAGTTGACGCTACACAATACAATAAAATAAAGTTTCAATCTCAACACTGAGCTAGCTAATCAGTAGTTAAGCATCTCTCTGCAGAATGCTTTTAAAATCTGGCTTTAAATATCAATTTGGTTCCTTTCACTCATAGTACTATTGGGAATGTGCTGACATGCAATTTTTTTCATTGCATAAAAAACTCGATAAGTAAAGCTGCTCTTGATTGGAAGCACGCAGTGCTTTGAAGGATGACTGAGAGTTTCCCTTTGTGTCTGAGATTAAAAACTTCTGGTCACCTTCAAAAGGTTCTGATCAGATGTTTGTCCGCTCAAATAGCAGAACTGATTGCAGGAAACGATGATTTCATGACCAGGTATTCACACTGTGTATTCAAATGTGAATTCAAGCTGCACCTTCAATACAGCCAACAATCAATGAAGTGGGATATTTATACTATGTCAGCAAAATCTGCCTAAAAATGATTAGAGAAATAACAGATGTTACTCTTTAGAACATGAAGGGATCACACTCAGCTAAATGCTAGTCTGTAGTTAAAGGGAGCCAAACTACTAGAGCGCCTTTAACCTGAGAGGTTAACTAAAAACAACTTTTCTTTCTACTTCAACAAAACCACATTAAAGAGATTTACAAGAAGCCATGAGGGATGTTTATGTTTAGCTACAGAACATGAATCCAGGGCAGTGCCTTCATTACATTAAATACACTGTAATTAGTTTATACATAGACACTGATACACACACGCACGCACACACACACACATATGTGTGAATCTGCATGTTTATGTGAAGGTGTGTGTCATCCAATTATCCTGTAACACCACCAGGTTGTTGCTTTTCCTTCAGTGAAGGAGAAAAACATCACAAGTGAGAAAAAGCATGTCAAGAGGCCTTCTCCATTTCCAGTGAGCTCTAGTGATACATCAACACATTTCCATTACTCTCACAAACAAACATGCTCTCCAAAAGCCAGCATCAGCTCTCTAGCAAGAGATATGTATTGATTTCACCAAAGTCCAAGCTTTATTCTTTGAACAACTGATGCTGATGGTGAAACCCAACACTGAGCTGAGGCCAGCAGACATAAGCACAAGGCTGCAGCACATCACAAGCCTGTTTTACCATGCCATACCCTGGAACGATACTTCAGGAATAGCGCCCGCTTTTTCCAAAACTGTGGAGGAACCAAGTGGACATTGAGAGAAGGACTAAACAACATCACACTAAATCTGATCAAATGAATCATCAACACACAGAGAGGTCTCACTCGACAACACATCTGTAACCCTGACTGGTTTCTTACCCCAGTCAAAGCACCGATCTGCTCTAAAGACTGGGACCTGTCCAGTGGACAGTCGCTTTGTTCAGAGGGGGCCAGCGAGACCAGGCTGGTGTTCAGAGACTCACACGTCTCCACACACACTTTAGTCGTGAAAGGAAACTTAAAGGAGGAGAATACACAAGCATTAGGGTCACATCTGGTTCTCATCATCAAAACTCAGATTATCAGTAGGTGTGTATACCCAAAATGCTACGAGAAAGATGGAAATCTAAAAAGAAAAAACATTCTATAAGAGTACACAACAATGTTCTGCTAATATGGAGGAAGGGTAGAGATAATGATACAGTGACGTCTAATTGAAAGCAAAATATTAAAATTATTTTCAAATTTCTTAAAAGTTTTAGATCCCAATTAGACCACCTAAACAGAGCAGATCAACATTTTAACCTGTTAAAAGATGCTCTAAAATGTTGTTATAAAGGTGACTGAGTGCAGTTTTGTAGTGAGTTTTTTGCTTACTACTGACTGTCCCTCATGGAAGGATCCCGTGCTGGTTGAAGCATGTTGGTTATAACCGTTTAGATCATCTGCAAGGCAGTAAAACAAAGAGCAAGGCATTAGTGGGTTGGTGGCAGAATGATTCACAACAACAACAAAAAACTGCCACCAGACAGGAAGTTTGGTTGTTGTAAAGTTTCAAACGTGTGAGCAGCTACTTGAGGGCAACAGTGACGAGCAGCCAGTGTTGTGGTCTATATTTGTGCAACGTGTTGTAGCATTAATCCCTCAGAGCACCCCGGGTGACTGAACCAGAACCCACTGAAAGAACGCCCACCAGCCATGTTAGCTGCAATTCAAGTGCTACACGAATGACTGAAAGACACAAGAATGAGCAGTGTGGGTAACCCCCCTAAATGTGTTTAATTATAGAAGTGACAGGCGTCACGAAGCTGCAATAACTCGATCTACACTCTTGATTTTCAAACTTTCCAGGGTGGACTCTGAAAAAAAGAAAGGTTTTACATAAACAAACGAAGAGGCAGATGGAACAGCAAGACAAATAAACATAGCAAGAACAAATGCTACCTAAAAAGTAAAGGTTTCAGCCTCTGAGTCTGTTTTCTAATTGATGGGCTCTGAGGTTATATTTAGTCTGGATTCAGCACAGAAACATGAACACTCAGAACTGAAATAGACATGAAAACCTTTTGTCTACACTGAGTTCCAGAGCATGACTTAGTGGCTTCAACTAAATGCACTCCAACACTATAAACGTTCCATTTCAGTCAAAACCTTGAAATACAGAAAAGCCTGTGATGCAGGTTTAAGCCTGTTGTGCAGTTTGAAAGTTTAATTGTACCCTCATGTTTGACTGTGCACATTGACAGGAATATGTAAATCAATGAATATGTAAATCATACTTAAATTTCATATGAATTATAGCAATATGAAAATAGCTTGTAGTTATTGTGCTACAGTCACATTTTGTGCATCACTGAGTACATTACAGATCTCGGAGATTAAATTAAATTTACATTGGTCATCAGACAGTGTGTGTGTGAGGTTTTGTTTGGACCTCTGTAAAACCCGTGGTTTCTTGTAATCCACGGCAAATTCAGGGACGGAGTCAGAGTGGCTCGGACCCCGGCTGAAATCTGATTGGGCCCCTGAAGTGCCTCTGTCTAGTCAAGTAAAATCTAATACTTCAGGTCCTTCAAACATTTCTTACTGCTACATTGATTTTGTGTTAATATCTTATAAGAAATAAAAAACCTAACTTGGATGCCCAACCAGGGGCACACTTATTATTACATCATCTAATGGAGTTTAACTTAAAGTTTGAAATGTTCCAGGGTAGCTGGAAACATACTTGGGCCACCTTTTGTTTAAAAACATGACCCCTATAGAATTCCTGATTTGGAAAATTCCCAAATCTACTGCTGGTTGTGATACGGCAAATCTCATCATTTCTCTGTGGAAATATGAATGCATGTGAATAAAAATTGTAGTGATATATGGTCACTCTTAATCTAAATAATATAACAGAAACTGGAAAACAGGAAGCACTGCAGTGAACACCATGGCTTAGCATGGCACATAGCAGCATACACACACACTCACTGAGAGGCCGTTTCCTCAGAGAGGTGAGTTTAAGTGTGTTTATGTTGAGGTGGGGGGGTTGCCACAGCTCTAAATAAAAGAGGAATCCTTGGGGTTGAAGGGTGAAAATCTGTGCATGTTCATGTGCACATCTATGAGGAAGAGCTTAGACCATCCTCACAACCACAGCTACACATTATACTTTACTTTGAAAATAAACAAAATTACGAGGGAACATTTTTATGCTAGACATTTACCATGTTTAAAACTCATTTTTTGTTTTAATACAGACATAATAACGACTTGATTTGAGTGAACTGAATTTACAGCACACCAGAATGACTTCCAAACACTTGAGCATATTTTTTCACAGTTGGGCGCATTATTGGATGAAGTACAAGCCAGTAAACTCTGCCAAGAGTAAAAAGCCTCCACAGTTAGAGCTTTGTTCAAGAGAGAGAGCAGCTGATCAGTGTGGAAATGCTACAACACATGTTTGTGTCTGTTATTTTATTCACAGCAAAACCAAAAGATTCATGAGTCATTTTCAAGTTCAACTGTAAAAGAGGATCAAAACTGAGGAAAAAAAGCTGATTTGATGAAGAAGTAAAATCTGAAGAGTCAATTTTACAACTAGTACTTTGCAAGCATAAATTTAAAATGCACTTCTTATCCTGGACAAAATTCACAACACATTTAAGTTTCTCACACGCCGCAAAACTGTACAAAGCCCCCAAACTACATTTATACACATTCATACTAATTAGGGTTGCTAGAAAGCATCCATCTCTCAGTCAGCACCACACATTTCTCAGCCATAAATGGCCAAAACAACCAGCTGTGGAGCGGTTTGTTTCAAATCCTGGTTCAGCTGTTACTGGGAGGGATTTGGGGTTTGTACTGGTGGATAAAGTGACTGCCTATAGGTGACAGAGTGTTTCCAGCAGGCGGGCCAGCTGCTAAAGCCTGGCTCTCTGTAAATCACTGCTGCTCAATGGAGAGAAAGAAAAACTAAACTGTTTAGGGCGTTTAAGGTGGGACAGGCAGAAAAAATAGGTTTAAAATGTTACTAATAATGACTTAGGTGATGATGATGACGCAGCATATTGTGGACAAATAAATACTAAAGTTTATTTTAAACGAGATTAAAATGTTTTCCCCCTTTTGGTTGTATTTTATGTATTTTAAAATTTTAATAATAAAAAATTCAAACTATTGAACTGTTTCAGGTTTAGGTTTAGTTCTGAAATATATTCTACACTTCATTCAGAGAGCATAATGAGTTGAGTCTACACGAGTTGAAGCTGTTTTAAAGTTCAGACTTTATCGTCTCTGCTACTCACCGTTGAAAGAGTCCGTCGGGCTCATTTCAATGATTAAATTGTCCCCTCCAGATTTCCCCGTTATTCGGTGCATTTTCAGACCGTCGTGTGGGCAAACAGTCACTGTTTGCCCTCGTCTTTCCCCAAAATATCCTGTGGCTGGTGATTTTTGTTTCGTATTCCTGCAGTTAAACTCCAAACCATTCCGCTTTGTGCTCGTCCCTCCCAGCTAGCCGAGTAGCTGACTCGACAGGCTGCCCTGTTTCACCCACTGACCGCTCACCGCCGCATCTCCTTGGCCCGGAGGGAGGTGTATGTGTGAGGGGAGGATCTCCACAACCACAGGCCAATAGTCTGACACCTCTGGGGACGACGAACACGGTAACACATGATGACGAAAACTCCACCAACACAAGACTGACAAACTTTATTTAGCTATGAGTATGAAGATAGAAGTTAACTTTTTCCCGCATTCTCACAACTGTAGGGTAAATTAGTAATCAAGCAATTGTTTTTCACCAATTTCAATGGTAAAAGGAATGAAAAATAATTTTTTAAATAGAAATAATTGCAAAATAGTTTGTTGGAAACTAATTTAAGCTAGTTTAAAGCTAGTTTATTGGAAGCTAATTGAAGCAAGTATTAAAAGCTAACTTAAACTGGTTTATTGGAAGTGAAATTAAGCTAGTTTATTGAAACCTAACTAAAGCTAGTTTAGTTAAAGCTAACTTTAGCTAGTTTATTGAAACCTAACTAAAGCTAGTTTAGTGGAAGCTAACTTTAGCTAGTTTAGTCCATTTTGAATGTTGCCCATAGAAGTCGCTTTACTGGCCAGAAGCCAAGAGGTATATCATATATATATATATATATATATATATATATATATATATATATTATTATTATTATTATTATTATTATTATTAGTCCCGGCCCTAATATTCCATGCCAGAAAAGCGCCCTCTATCGGCGACATCCAAAATTACATACCTGGCTGCTGCCGTCTTCGATTACAGTTTTTACAGTTTGCATTCGGTCTCTGCATTTTCGCCATAGATGCTAACCATTAGCATTGAATGCATTTTTCCATTGGCGTTAGCAAAAATAAAAGCCCTCAAGCTTGCACCCTTCTTTGAATACCTGTTTAAGCTATCTGCCAATCTGCGCCTGGACGCACAGGGAGGGCAGAAAAGGATGTATTTGGGCTGCTTGTTATGACAAAATTCATTTTCATTTTGTTGATACAACACCAGATTTTCCTCTCGAAAGAAAAGCTTATGGATGTGAAATCACATGAAAAACAAACATTTTCCCTCTGCAGGGCTACACATGGCCATATGTGTACATAATTTTTGGCATCTTTTGACAGAGTAGAAGGCTACAGATGTTGGTCACTGGCTAATTACCTTTTATACTCTGAGAGCTTCAACACTTCATTTGTTTAGTTTGGTTAACAAAGTATACACAATAAACTTCTAGAAACAAAAGACAAAGACAGCACGATTAACCTATGCCTATCCCATGAAGATCTCCTGCATATTTATTTACTTTTGTGGACTGAATGAGTGATCTGGTTGCAGGATCTTTAGGTCGGGGGTTTGTTTTGTTTAGAGCAAATGTAACTCAACTAAACTGCTGAGTTTCTGTTCCTCTCTCACAGGAAGATCAGGAAAGAGTCTCTCAGCTTATCGCTGCCCTTCCCAGCCGCCTCCCGGCTCTGAACTTCCACGTTGGTCAAATTTAGCAGCAATGGCTCCCTCTGTCACTCTTCAAGTGGTTTACACAGTCCTGTGCGGGTGTAATTATGTTATCCTCCTCTGTGGGGTGTGGCTGGGTTGTAGAAATACAGCTGCTTATTTATCTCACCACACCACTTTTTCTGGAGCTCCATGTTGCTTCTGCTCCTTGGCATGTGGGTCTACTTGGGTGAGCACTGTCCTCCGGTGTTAGATTGACCAATGTTTAAATCAGCTTCAATGACAAGGGACAGCAGACCACCCATTAATGTTACTTTTTTAATGGTTGGAAGACAGAAACAGCAATGTGTGTCAAAAAGAGAGACTTTTAATGTCTGCAGACCTATGTCATCCATTCAAATTAAACCTGAAACACTTGTGGGGATGTTCAGAGGTAAAGTTCTGGACATTTTGAACAAAAGAACGCATACATGAGACATTTTCAGAAACACACTGTAACCATGGCCAGATTAAAGTTACATTCTCTACATACAAGTTAAGTTTAGTAATTTGTCATTCTGTTAGTTAAACTGTCAAATAGTACCTGTTAATGTGATATTCTTATAAAAAAAAGTAAAACTAACACTTTGTTGAAGTTTTTCTAGATATTTTATGGGTGTAATTTAAAAGTATATGCAATTTTCAGGTACTATATAGTGTGCAGGATAAAGTTTATACAGTTTATGAGTGTGGAAAGTTTTCTCGTGTAAGTGGGCGAGACTCTGAATAGGTCACTACAAAATCCATGAAAACTGTTTTTTCCCCCATTTACTGTAAATGTGAATGTTTCTCTTAGGAAGCAGAAAGAAGTCTGCCGAAATAAAACTTATCTTCAACACGCAGAGCCTAATGTCTTACATTGGTGGTGTGTAATAATGGTTTGCCTTTAACATGGTGCATGTGTGTCTTTAGTGTTGGCAAAATATTCAGTGAACCACCAGACTTTATTGAAACTCCCAGAAAGGTTTTTAAATACATTTATCTACAACTGATTAAACCTTTAAAGGAGTGGGGGCAGGATGAAGAAACAAAACTCACTAGCGACACGCCCGGCGCTACAAGTAACTGCAGCCCAGCATGGGAGTGCGCACAAACTCCTCACTAAAGAAAAAGAACTTCACAGTGATGTACTGCCAGACCGCTGCACATAGACTGGTATTATTTTTTTTTAAAGCAACATGTCAAGCAATGAATAAGTAACAATTCTTCTTTTCTTCAATTTTTATGGCGGTTGGCACGCAACGTTTAGGTGCATTACCTACCATGTACAATTTCTTCCGGTTTTGAAGCTGTCAAGAACACGCAAGCAGTGTCAGTTCATGTCACATCTGGAAGAAAAGCGCTGGAAATTTGGGCCTGAACTGCAGCGCATTTTGCAGCACACAGTCTGTTCAAGACAATGGAACGATACATGGGTGGCCTCAATCTTTTTGGTGTAAAACGCATCATATTCCATTAACTTAAAAAAAAAAAAACTAAACATGCATGATTTTTTTTTTACAAATCTTGCCCCCTGCTCCTTTAATGTCCACACCACGAGGTAATAAACAGTATAATGGTAGTCAATAATAGTGTAATGTAAAAATAATATCAGGTAATAATAATGTAGGATAACAGTTACATGTTTAGCCATAAATCCCTGTAACCGTTAGAATAATTTTAGTAATTTTATTTTTATTTAGATTCAATAAATTGTAGGAACTACAATATCCTCTACCAAGTGGTTGACCTGACAGTCAATGGTTAACTTTTGGAGTCAATCTCAGAAGGCCTCCACCACTAACTGATCTTAGTAAACACATGAATGGCTATAACTCAGTTTTACACATACTGAGCATGGACCTGGTTAGTCTTTATAAACCTCATATTCTGAGGTTAAGAACACAACAGCGTATTTCCATTATGACATCCAGATGTTCCCTTGTGTTTGTTGAAGACTGTAAATGTTCCAGGTGGAGACACCAGTGGACTGACTGACTCAGTGGTTGTTGTAATCCAGGAGGTCGCTGCTGCATCATCATGCCTGTTCACAGGAGGCAGGTGGGTGATCACACTTATTATTGCCTTCATACATAACTGCTGCTGCTTCTAAACCTAATATATTGTCACAAACTTGCTGTTTTGATTTCACTTCACACCTTCAGCCAGGGCTGTTCAACACAAACCCCACTAGATGACCTGACTACAGATTAAATCTAATCTTCTGTTGAGGGTTCAGATTGTGTTTGATATTAGCCACATCTTTGTATCAGACAGCCATGTAGTGACTAGATTGTCATGGTGATGAGAGCAGATTAAAATGTCAGGCTGTTGTTCAGGTGAGATTGAGACTGTGCAGTGACAGTGTTTTATTATGAGTCATTGCAGGTTTCTCCCTGCACAGTGGCATTCCTCAACACACCTCCTTGTCATAGTTAGACAGGATTCTTTTATTCAGTTGACAATGACCTTTCTAAATTTAAAAAAAAAAATCTGACTAAATCACATGATCTGCTAATTTATTATCAGTCATTTCTAATATGATAGAGAAATATAAAACTTACAAATGTTCGAATATTTTAGTTAGTTTTCTATTTTTTGAATTTGTATGAATAATGTTTTGTTATTTTATTTTAAGGTATACTCCTGTATAGAACTATCAGATTTTAATGAAGAGGTAAAGGAGAATGGTAGTGACCAGTCATCTCTTCCTCCTGTGGTAAGACGATGTGATGTATCTACATTTAAAAGCATCCTAATACAGGTGACCTGTTGAGTCCACCTCATTTTTCTCACACAGCTCACGCCGCTGTCATACGACTACGTCCTGGTGGCCAAAGTGGTCGATGACCATGAAAGAGAGGCCTTCAAGAAACAGAGTGAATACATAAACGAGCTGAAGAAAAAGAACTTCAAAGTGACAGTGAGTTCGTCATGATGAACAAAACATGTGAACTGTGGACAACGGGACAACACTTCTCTCGTCTCTGGCTTATTTGATTTTCTCCCATCAGAAAATCATCGATGACGATCTGGCCTTTTATGGCATCCAGGCTCCTAAAGAAACCTTTGAGAAGTACAGGTATCTGCTCAAAGGGTCTGACGCCTGCAACTGGAGCTCCAATCAGAATGTTGTCCCTCTGAGCACCAGGTGAGCCAAGAACCAGCAACTATCTGTGGTGTTTTGATGCTATTCTAAGTATTCGTCTTGTTCACGTTCACCATGTCATCAATGACTTGTTCTCAAAATGATTAGTTTTTTATTTAGATGTTTTTAAGCCTGTGATTCAAATAACCCTTATAGTCTGTCAACCTGTACAAATAAGTTGTTGTGATCAGCTGTGACAGTTGACAACAAGTTTTTAAGACCCCACTGAATGATTGGAATCTAATTTTCTGAATGGATTAGTTTACAAGTGATCCTCGTCTTTATTGCAGGATAAGGATTGTAGACTTCATCTTAAACCACACACAAATCCTCTCAGGGGGTGAGTAAGAGCTATGGTATTATTATGTGGTGAGCTATTATTATTATGACCATGGCTCAGGGGAAGAGAGGTCACCTTTCATGTGAGGGGACTCAGGTTCAAACCACAACCCAGCCATGTGTCAAAGTATCCTTGGTCAAGATACTGTACCTCCACTGCCTCCCAGACATCATCAAACTGGCTGCCCTCCGCTTCTAAGGGATGGGTCAAATGTAGAGAACACTATACTGTATTACTATGTTGTTGTAGCATCATTCAATTAATCCACCTTTCTCCTGCATTATATGAAAACTTCCCCAATGCTGACCTATGATAAACCTTTGTTCCACCAGACTCTTTAAACTCTATCAGGAATTTGCAGGCCTGGTGAACTAATGTCAACAGTCTCTGACCTCAGGTGGTAAGATAGCACCTCGTCACATCTTCACAGGACTTGTAAGTCTCCTTAGGAGAGCCATAAACATTCTTTCCCTGTGCTTTGAAGAAGCAGAATCAACATTCTTCATCCA
Source organism: Callopanchax toddi (assembly GCA_006937965.1). Classification (NCBI taxonomy): domain Eukaryota; kingdom Metazoa; phylum Chordata; class Actinopteri; order Cyprinodontiformes; family Nothobranchiidae; genus Callopanchax; species Callopanchax toddi. The sequence goes on from SSNR01000001.1 coordinate 1,888,729, forward strand.
GAGACCTGTCTTAACAACTGAAATCCCATTGATATCAGAATCCCCAAACAGGTTTGTCGTCTCTAGCCCGGAGAAGACGCCATGAAAGTCTTTCAGACGCTAATGTTCAGTACTTTGTGAAAACAGCCTCAAAGCTGAGGACAGACAATCAGGAACCAAACGGCAGATAATGCTCACCCCTTTTGTTTCGCAGGAAAGTGAGAGACCCCCCCTTTTTCTCTCATCAAAAGAACTTTAACTTTATAAATTCCAATGTCTGTGTAATTGTCCTTATTGCTGTGTTTGAAATTCATTTACATGCGATTTCAGTGTGTCTACCAGACCTGTGGTAAATTCCTCAACTCAGGTTTAGACGTTAGGCATCTTTAAGTTTTAAGTCTATGTACAAGTTTTAAGTGAAGTTTGAATGTGTTTTTATGAATGTTTTCAGGGGAGAGTTTTATGCATTTTCTTTGATGTTTTTATGAAGATGTGTCAAAGACGATTATCTGTTTTTTTAGTAAAACAGATAATAAAGTTATATCAATTCCTGTTACCAAGATAACTGGAGTTTCACTTTTCCCTTATTTGCTCACTCTCCAGAAGGCCTTTTTAAGTTCATATTGATAAAACTGGTAATCTGTCAATTCCAACTATAAGTTCACCGGTTTGTTATGATAAGAGTATTAAATGTGGTGCTGTTCTTTTGTTTTAATGACAAATTAAAATTGAAGGATGTGTGACTTGTAAAACTGACTTTAGAGACCTTTCAGAGTGAGAGAAAATTAAACTTATTTTCCCTGTAGTAATTCGATTCACGTCCCCCCTTTAAGACATTAGAACCTCATCTTAAGATAATTATTCACGCCAACAGGACTCCCCAAAATTAGTCAAGAAGATGTTATTGGTCAATCCTACAGGACAACCCCTTTAGGATAAAAAACCCCTTTTCAGGAGTCCTGAGGGAGAGTTTTCAGTTTAATTTCAGTTCAGTTAATTTGAGTTTAGTTCTGTTCACTTCTAGTTCCGGTTTTAGTTTCAAGTTTTCAGTTTTTGCTTTTTACTTTCGGTCGTTTCAGAAACAGCTGCTTGGACCTCTGATGACCTCCTGCACAAACTCTTCTTCCTACCTTGATCATCGTCAGGCCTCAGCAAAACCTTTTTTTCTAGTGCGGCGTTTTTATTTTAATCTTGCAGTACCTTTAAAGAAACTCATTTTCTTCATTTTTACAGTTTAATTTTGCGACGTTATTCAAATCAGTTTAGACGTCGATTTAGGAAATCCAACTCCATCTGCCTTTGGGGTTAAAATAGTTCAGTTTTCTAAAGAGTTCTGGTTCCGCGGGTCGAAACCCCAACTCTCAAACAGAGCAGCCATGGCAATTGTTCCCGACGACGGCATCAGTGACCTCCGGAGCGGAAGGCTGACGTCAACCTGACTTCGAACCCATCGGGTCTACAACTCGAGGGACTCGCAGGAAAAACCCTGTCCGTCCATCGGAACCTCATTCCCCCGTTGGGACGACAGCTTCCCGTATCCATTCGGCACTGAAGGTTGGTCTTACGTGAACTTTCATGTGGCTGTGACATTAAGAATGATGCTTCCTTTGATATCTGAACTCTTTTAAACCCCAACCCTTTCCATAAACCTTAGCCTAAATTTTAAATCACTTCTCCTCTTCCAAATTACAGCAGTTGAAATAACCCCCTTTTTACTCATATATCTCACTCTGCAAGCTCCGTTATCATATCTTAATATTTTAACTATGGGTGTCTTCAATATTTCACTTAAACTTCCAGTTAATTACTCTCACTGTCATAATTATCAAGATGGTTAAAATCACTTGTGTTCATGCATGATTCTGTTATTTGACAAGGTTGCAAACTGTTGATTTGACTGGTTGTTAATAAATATACCCTCTTAGTAATACGTAGTTGTGATGTTTTGAATTGAATGGTGTTAAACTTCATAAATCAAGAATTCACTCATTCAGATTTGTCAGACTGATTTAACACAACAGAAAGGTTTCTCAGGTTATCCTAAAACCTGGGTGGTGCCCCGAGGTTTATTATTAGCATTATTAATAATAATATCACTATTGTGGTTAATAATCCTAATAATATATATTTTATAATGAACATTGTAGGATTTTCCCCTACATTGTACTGTGGTATATGTGTATGTGGCCACAAATTCCCCTTTCCTCAATCCTGTTTCTGTTCACTGAAATCAGCTTCTTACTTTTGTAACATTTCTTTTTCCTGTTAACATCACAGAGGGATTAGAAGATCTCATGAAGACGAAGGTTTTTGAGGCCAGATTCTCTTTACATGACGTAAAATGACTAGAAAGCTGATTTTTTTTATGCTGTTTTGAAAACCACCTTCTTCAACACTTAGAGTAATAATCTGTTATAGGTATAATATTGTCACTGTAGGAAGTTTTAGGATCTAAGTAGTTCCCCCAATCATTTAAATATTTATAAGGGATTGACTAAATTTACAATCGATGACAGAAGATCTGAATAAAGGTACGGTAGTTCTTATTGTAAACAGGATCAATTACTTTTTGGGGGCAGCTGTGAGTCAGATGATAAACTTTGAATGCTTCTAGGAAGTGAAACTTGGCAGCTGTTTTCTAAATAAATTGTCAAAAATATTAGCTCCCAGAACCACTGTGTGATTCACATTCATGCTGTGAGTCATCCAGTGCTCAGTAAGTGGGCATGTGTGTGAGCATACAGCGTTAATATGTTAACATGTTTGACCTTCTGTTTCCTGCATGAACACAGGCAGGTTAAATAAAAAGTCTGGAACTCAAAAGCCAAGTTGGTTGATGAGTGTTATTGATCTGACATGAAGAAGTACTCATCGTGATTTTTGTTCTTAACTATAGAAATCTGTTTTACATACCAGCAGGCTCAGCTGTCAGTGTGTCAGTATGCTGTCTGAAGCAGTTTGTACAAACCTCTCCTTCTTGCTGATCATTTCCTCTGATATCATGCGCCTCTGCTTTCAGGAAAAGAAACAGAAAGAGCTGAAGGAGAGCTGGGCTCGATGGACAGCCTGTCTCCAAGGGCAACCCATAACTGCTGTCAGGTTTGGACTGAAACACAACAGCCTCTTCAATATTCTGCTTTCTGTGCTGTTGATTAAATGACTGCATTATTGTTTTGGAAACATGACCACAGCAAACATGTCGCCAACATGATGCTGACTTTATTTGGAGTCAGAATCTAAGCTATGTGCAGGATTCAGTGCAGGTTAGACCTGGAGGAGTGTTGATTAGTTTCTGCCTTAAGTGAGTTTGATACATGATTGTTTTTAAAATGATTATTCACCTTTTCATATATACAATCACATTTTTACCACATGCCTTGTGCTATTTTTGTTTAAATAAAGAACTGAAACACAACCGATACAGTAAGAGTTTTTAAAAGGTTCAGATATAAATTGAAGTTATTATATCTGGATATATAGGACATAATCCACAGAAGATGCAGTTTCTTTACCAAGCTCAGTATACTCAACTTGAAATATTAATATCAATATGCACACAGTTAAAGAATTGGCATCCAAAGACCGATTTCAAATTGCAAATTACCGTAATATTTAAGCCATTGCCAGCCTACACTGTTTGATTTGATTTAAGAATAAAAAATAAGTTAAATGCATTTAAAAAATACATTATTGAAGAAAAATAATAGCGTTTTTTTTTTTTTTTTCAATTTAATATGTTAACCTGGAAGAAAAACATTCGGTATGTTCTGCATGTATCTATTTTAAGGAAATTCTGGGATGTTCAGTTTTATTGGTCTTCTGGGGATTAGTTAAAGCTTTTTTTTTAATTTGTGGTTATTCTGAAGTAGCGTTCTATCACTTAATTATCTACAGTGAGGACCATACCCACTGGTGACATCACTGCTCTTTTTAGTGTGTCAACCGGCTTGACAGAAGTATCCAATCAGCTGTTTGGGGGGGGGTCACCTCCGTTCTGACTCGTCACACTCGTTATTGACGTGTGAAAGTCTAGACCTCAAGTATAAGGCAAACTGATTATATTCAGATGTGTTCACAAGAAAAAATACCGTCTTATATTTGGAACAATATGGTAATATCTTAACTGCTGTAGATCATTCTTTGAAAAACTTCAGTTTGCAGAAGCAGATTGGGTCTGAATGGACAGATGAGGTCATGGTCAGTTACAAAGTGTGAACTGTGAGTTAAGGTGCCAGAGACCCTCTTTAAACTTTGTGTTTAATTGCAGGTCAAAATAAATCTTATTTCTGAAAGACCTCTGTTAACCCTAACACCTTAAAGCTCTCTGAAAAATCTGTTCTCACAGAAGAGACTCTCCCTTACTGGCTTATCAGAGATGCAGGATTTTTCTATAATTTCAGATCTCAGCCACATATGTTATTTATGCTGTGAGGGACATTTCACCAGTGTGTTGTTTTACATTTTAAGCAAGGAATCTCCATAAGCCAGAGGTTTTACTCAACACCCATGCTCTGTGGCTTCAGAGACCCCTCTTTCTGACTTGTAGGCGAGTGATTGACAAGAGAGTGGCCAAGTTAATTTGCTCTCTAACTGGACCTATTGTCCTATCAGAAGTAATCTATTTCTCCAAACTAAAGCTTTTCAAAGAGCTTTCTATCAACAACAGGTTAGACATTAATGAGTCCCAACATTTCCACAGAATCCTGCTTTAAATATTCTGAATTCTAATTATAAACATTGAGTAAGTTTAACAGTTGTTAGATTAATTATTTATTGAGTCTGAAAGTGGGACATTATTAAATCTTCCATGGAGAAAAGTTCATCTCAGAATGTCAGAACGTTTTGTCCTGTGAAAAATGAGATACCTGTTCTTCCACTGTCCAAGGTTAGAAAAAGGAAGTTTCTCTCCCAGACTGTTTATCATGTCTTATCTGTGTCAACTCCTGTGTCTTCCATAAAACAGCATTTCTGAGCAGGAGAAGGCAGAAGGGACGCTGGCTTGTACTGATGAGTGCAAGCTGTTTTACGCTGCCCTTCTCTGTGTTCGAACGTGAGATGAAATGAGATAAGTTGTCATTTCCTGTTTCGGCAGAAGCCTGGGGTTTTCATAATGTTAGACGTTTTAAACCTGACAACAGTATAAATACTAATGTCTAAATGACGACTTAAGATGTTTTCATTCTTATTATTATTCTCTGCAGGTCTTTTGAAGCAGCCTTCAGACACATTGGTGGGACATATTTAAAGTATTAATTAACAGTTCACGAATCTCCTCCCTGAGGAGAAGAGATGGAGGGTCGTAGTTTTCTGTTGATGTTTGCTGCCACATGTTTAGAGTTCAGAGTTTAAAACTGCTACTGTGAACAGACTACTGACTGTGTTATTCAGCCTCACACTGTAAAACAAAACGCTGTGGCGCTTGTTGCTTCATTTTATTCAGACAGAGGCTGATGCTGTGTTTTGTAAAGTTTTGCATTATTATATTTTATATTGTTGTATGAAAGAGGAAACCTCTGTCCTTATCAGCTGCCTTTTAAATTGAATGTTTTCTCTTTTATTGACCTTTTCAAATAGTTAAAAATGTATAGATATTGATAGACTGATGTTGTTTAATGGTAAATTTGATCATCTGTCTCATTACAAAAGTTTTGTTATTAGCTGTTAAAGAATTATAGTTCTATTTTAGTTGTCAAGGAGATTTGATTTGTGACTCATTTGTTGTTTCAATGAGAATTACTAAATCTGTCAGACTGTAAAAAAGTCAAACCAAGTTTCAAAGTCTGATTTTGAAATTTCTTGCAGAGGAATAAAACATTATCCTAATGTCAAAATCCACGTTAAAACCATGGAACTGCAGATAAAAGTGCATATATATAACTACATTTTGATGCTAAACATTTACTATAACTAAAAACAGCTTTCTGATTTTTCTGTTTTAAGCAGACAAAATAGGGTTCTTGACTTAAGTGAACTTAATTTACAGTATACTAGAATGTCTTCTAAAGAGTTGAGCATATTTTTTCACAGTTGGGCGCATTATGCAGTACCAGCCAGTCAGCTCTGCCAAGAGTAAAAAGCCTCCACAGTTACAGCTTTGTTCAAGAGAGAGAGCAGCTGATCAGTGTGGAAATGCTACAACACATGTTTGTGTCTGTTATTTTATTCACAGCAAAACCAAAAGATTCAAGAGAGCCACTGATAAGTCATTCCATTCATCCATCCATTGATGCTCTTAACCACTTCATCCAGTAGGGGTTGCAGCGAGCTGGTGCTGTGACAGGGCGAGAGGTGGGGACACCCTGGACGGTCACCAGTCCATCACAGGATCACACAGAGACAAATGGGACATAACCACTCTCACTCACACCTAGGGACAATTTTGAGTTACCAGTTAACCTAACTTGCATGCTTTTGGTCTGGGAGGACATAGGAGTAGGCCTACCCTAAAACCCACACATACACGAGGAGAACATAACTCCACACTGAAAGGCTGCAGCTGGGAATCAAACCTGCAACCTTCTCGCTGTGATGCAACAGCGCTACCTGCAGCACCACCCTGCAGCCAACTTAAATATCATTTTTGATTTCAACTAAGTCAAAACCTGATAAATCTTAAAACAACACAAACAAAAAAGCTGATTTGATGAAGTAAAAGGTGTAATGTCCAAGCCAAATGTAGGTATGAACACTGATGAAATACAAGCAACAATCCAAGTTGTTTTAAGTTGGCCATTAATAATCAAGCACTTGTGTTAATGTGATGTGATGGAGCTGTGTGTCGTTATCTCAAAACACCATGAACACTAATGAGATAAAAAGACATTTCCTATCCTGCAGAAAGTTCTCAACACATTTAAGTTTCTCAAAAGCCCCCAAACTACATTTATACACATTCATACTAATTAGGGTTGCTAGAAAGCATCCATCTCTCAGTCAGCACCACACATTTCTCAGCCATAAATGGCCAAAACAACCAGCTGTGGAGCGGTTTGTTTCAAATCCTGGTTCAGCTGTTACTGGGAGGGATTTGGGGTTTGTACTGGTGGATAAAGTGACTGCCTATAGGTGACAGAGTGTTTCCAGCAGGCGGGCCAGCTGCTAAAGCCTGGCTCTCTGTAAATCACTGCTGCTCAATGGAGAGAAAGAAAAACTAAACTGTTTAGGGCGTTTAAGGTGGGACAGGCAGAAAGAATAGGTTTAAAATGTTACTAATAATGACTTAGGTGATGATGACGCAGCATATTGTGGACAAATAAATATTAAACTTTATTTCAAACTAGATTAAAATATGTAACCCTTTTTAGTTGTATTTTATGTATTTTGACATTTTAATAATAAAAATGTCAAACAATGTTGCTTGAACTGATTTAGGGTTCAGAAATCTTTTCATTTAGAGGATAAATAACACACTGAGTTGAGTTTCTAACATGTTCAGACTTTAATTTTTCTGCTACTCACCATTGAAAGAGTCCGTCGGGCTCATCTCAATCATTAAATTGTCCCCTCCAGATTTCCCCGTTATTCGGTGCATTTTCAGACCGTCTTGTGGCCAAACAGTCACTGTTTGCCTTCGTTTTCACTGATCCTGTGGCTGGTGATTTTTGTTTCGTATTCCTGCAGTTAAACTCTGACCCGCTTCTTCGTGCTCATCCCTCCCGACAGGCTGCCCTATTTCACCCACTGACCGCTCACCGCCCCATCTCCTTGGCCCGGAGGGAGGTGTATGTGTGAGGGGAGGATCTCCACAACCACAGGCCAATAGTCTGAGTCCTCTGGGGATTTGAACCATCACTGATCTGCTGCTATATCAGCTCTTGCCCACAGACATTTGATGTGACCCTAAAACTGGTAGAAGTTCAGATGTAACATTTTATTTTAGTTTATCTCATCCTTACACACAATTAATTTTAAAAAGTCCACTTTTTTCTTGTACAAGTGTTGCTACATTAACAAAATGAGGAAAGTGATGTCTCCTGTGATGATAGTGACCACTGGATCAGTCAGAAATAAATTATTAAAGTTTTTGTATCAGGGTGTTGCACTTTGTAGACGTTCCCTAAACTCAGCATCAGCCACACACTGAATCAGAATCAGGTTTTTTGACCCAGTATGTAGCACACATGGAATCTGACTCTGGTCTCACCTTTGCTCTTATTAACAAACGTGCACATACATGCACACAACTATAAATTAAACAGAAAGGTAAGTAATTATAATTTCACACCTATATTTACAGATAATGTTTGCATGATTGAATGTTTTATTTCCTACATTATATGATAGTTCAACATGCTGATGGGCTGGGGGGAAATGTCTTTAGTGCTTTTCTAGTCATTCATGTTTGGGAGACTTTCATCCAGAGAACATCTGCGTGACTCATCATGCTCTAAATGTCAAAAACTATCAATCCACAAAGAGACTTTTGAGCAGCATTTGTTGACCTCTCTCACACTATAGAAACACATAATAAAGAAAATTTTTCTATTCAGTAAAATATCAGTGTTTTTATGTATTATTTTTCCTGATCAGACACTTATAGTGATCAAAGTGACCTAACTTCTCAGCTTAAGTAGGTTTAGGTTAAGTTTTTTTTTCTTGTTCAGAGCAACACAATGTTAAGTCAAACTGCTGAGTTTCTGTTCCTCTCTGACAGGAAGATCAGGAAAGAGTCTCTCAGCTCATTGCTGCCCTTCCCAGCCGCCTCCCGGCTCTGAACTTCCACTTTGGTCAAATTTAGCAGCAATGGCTCCCTCTGTCACTCTTCAAGTGGTTTACACAGTCCTGTGTGGGTGTAATTATGCTATCCTCCTCTGTTGGGGTGTGTCTGGGTTGTAGAAATACAACTGCTTATTTATCTCACCACACCACTTTTTCTGGAGCACATGTAACTTCTGCTCCTTGGCATGTGGGTCTACTTGGGTGAGCACTGCCCTCCAACATTACACGGGCTAATGTTTAAATCAGCTTTAATGACAAGGCAGGGGACCACCTGTTAATGTCACTTCATTATTATGTTTTACACCCAAAATGAAATGGTTAGAAGATAGAAGCAGCAAAGTGTATCAGAAAGGAGAGACTTTAAGTGTTAAATGTTTTGATTATATTCATTTAAAATGTGTTCACATGCTATTTTCAGAAACATATACATTTTATTTTATGTCAATTTGAATGTGTCTATAGGAAGAAGAAAGAAATTTGCTGAAGTAAAACTGCTGAGGCAAGTGCATGAAAGATTGACTATTCCATATCCAGTAAACTGAAGCATTCATCACTGGATCTTCATGTGGTAACTGTAAGTTTATCTTCAACATGCAAAATGTTTGTCTCATTTTGGTAGTGTGTAATCATGTTAATGTTAAGGGGGACTAGAGGAGAGAGTTCTACTGTTAATAAAGCCCTGTCACCTTTAGTTCTCAGCATTACAAGGGACAATCAGCATGCTTTGGTCACATGACCTTAGAGACCTGCTAAAGACAAATGCTCATTGATGCATGCTGATGCTTGATTATTCAAGTACTATAGGTCAGAACCAGAACCTTAAAATGTACTCTGAAGTAGATAGGGAGCTAATGGAGAGTAGTGGTAAAAGAACCTGGGTGATTTGGTCAGAAGTCTGGTCCACGAGGTCTGTACAGTCTGCAGACTGATGCTTGGTGAATAATGAGGTACAACCTTGAAGAAACAAAAGCATGAACAACAATTCCCAGTGAAACAGCATCCAGTACATGCTTCAATAAGATACAGCACCTAAGATTAACCTGACAGTCTTATATTGACCTGTCTTTATATTGTAGACCTCCATATCCTTTTAGACAGTCATTTCTATGAGAAAATGCATAATTAATAAAGTGCTATGGTGCAAATTTGAAGTTATTTGCACTGTATTTCAACATTGTATTAACATGCCTACACAATGTCATCTAAACATTTATGATGGACATGATAATAGACCTGTGCTTTAACATGCAGACTATATTTAGCTACCTACACATACAGTCACTTGTAAAAGGGACGTTTTTAAAGCAAGTCATCTGCATACCTCCTTCTATAAGCCAGCTCCTTGTTCCTTAACAAAAGCCACAGTCCGTGATGCAGACTGATCGGATGATTCACCCACAGCCAAGCCAAGGCTCGAACAGGCGGCTTAACTCCGCATCTCTGCTGCCCTCTACCGGCACGTGGCGGTATTTTTTGCATTCTTCGTGAGGAGGAGGCAACCAAAAAAAAAAAAAAAGGCACCTCCATTCCAGCGCACCTGCCAAATCAAATCTAGTCTGCTTTTAGTTAGTTACAGTATCATCCAGTAGCTCCTGGTTTCTGATTGGCTTGTCGGACCGAGAGAGGTGAGGAGTCGCTTTAAAGATAAATGCTCCGACACCAGCAACAGGTAGAGTCGCCTAACCAGCCTTTATTATGGATACAACAGCGCGTCTTCGTTTTAGATGAAATCCGGAAGTTGCCTTGTGTTTGTTGAAGATTGTAAATGTTCCAGCTGGAGACACCAGTGGACTGACTGACTCGGGGTTTGTTGTTGTAATCCAGGAGGTCGCTGCTGTATCATCATGCCTGTTCACAGGAGGCAGGTGGGTAATAATCATTATCATCCCCCATACATAACTGCTTCTAAACCTAATATATTGTCGCAAACTTGTTGTTTTGGTTTTAGAAACTAGATGACCACTAGATGACCTGGCTACAGATTAAATCTAATATTCTCTTGTTGGTATCACAGGTTTCAGATTGTGTTTGCTATTAGCCACATCTTTGTATCAGACAGCCATGTAGTGACTAGATTGTCATGGTGATGAGAGCAGATTAAAATGTCAGGCTGTTGTTCAGGTGAGATTGAGACTGTGCAGTGACAGTGTTTTATTATGAGTCAGTTTCATTGCGGGTTTCTCCCTGCACAGTGGCATTCCTCAACACACCTCCTTGCCATAGTTAGACAGGATTCCTTTGTTGACAATGACCTTTCTACTGATTGTTGTTGTTTTTAAGTCGGACTCAAAATCACATGATCTGATAACAAATGTATTATCAGTCATTTCTAATATGATGGAGAAAAACAAAACTCGCACATGGTTCAAATGAATGAATGAATCTTTATTTTCTGTTATCGTTTTGTGGTGAAGCCAAGTATAGAATTCCTGGAATTTATTGGAGTGGTAAAGGAGAATGGTAGTGACCAGTCATCTCTTCCTCCTGTGGTAAGACGATGTGATGTATCTACATTTAAAAGCATCCTAATACAGGTGACCTGTTGAGTCCACCTCATTTTTCTCACACAGCTCACTCCGCTGTCATACGACTACGTCCTGGTGGCCAAAGTGGTCGATGACCATGAGAGAGAGGCCTTCAAGAAACAGAGTGAATACATAAACGAGCTGAAGAAAAAGAACTTCAAAGTGACAGTGAGTCCGTCATGATGAACAAAACATGTGAACTGTGGACAACGGGACAACACTTCTCTCGTCTCTGGCTTATTTGATTTTCTCCCATCAGAAAATCATCGATGAAAATCTGGCCTTCTATGGGATCCAGGCTCCTAAAGAAACATTTGAGAAGTACAGGTATCTGCTCAAAGTGTCTGACGCCTGCAACTGGAGCTCCGATCAGAACTTTGTCCCTCTGAGCACCAGGTGAGCCAGAACTGTGGTGTTTAAGTCAGAAGTATCCCTCCTGTTCAAGTTCACCTTATCATCAGTATTATTTATTGAATTAGATGTTTTTTAAGCCTGTGATTTGTAGAATAACCCTTATAAATGAGTTGTGATCAGCTGTGACAGCAAGTTTTTAAGAACCCACTGAATGATTGGAATCTAATTTTCTGCATTGATTAGTTTACAATTGATCCTCGTCTTTATTGCAGGATCAGGATCGTCCACTTCATCTTAAACCACACACAAATCCGCTCAGGGGGTGAGTAAGAGCTATTATCAACCCCGTTTCGTTTCACTGAAATCAGCTTCTTACTTTTGTAACATTTCTTTTCCTGTTAACACACATCACAGAGGGATTACGAGATCTCATGAAGGCGAAGGTTTTTGAGGCCAGATTCTGTTTACATGAGGTAAAATGACTAGAAAGCTGATTTTTTTTATGCTGTTTTGAAAACCACCTTCTTCAACACTTAGAGTAATAATCTGTTATAGTTGTAATGCTGTCACTGTGAGTTTTAGGATCTAAGTAGTTCCCCCAACCATTTATTTAAATATTTATAGGGGGTTGAATAAATTAACAGCTGTTAACAGAAGATCTGAATAAATGTAGTTCTTATTGTAAACAGGATCAATTACTTCTTGGGGGCAGCTGTGAGTCAGATGATAAACTTTGAATGCTTCTAGGAAGTGAAACTTGGCAGCTGTTTTCTAAACAATAAATTGTCAAAAAATATTAGCTCCCAGAACCACTGTGTGATTCACATTCATGCTGTGAGTCATCCAGTGCTCAGTAAGTGGGCATGTGTGTGAGCATGCAGCGTTAATATGTGACTCTGAAAACATTAACATGTTTGACCTTCTGTTTCCTGCATGAACACAGGCAGGTTAAATAAAAAGTCTGGAAATCAAAAGCCAAGTTGGTTGATGAGTGTTATTGATCTCATAATGATTTATGTTCTTAACTATAGAAATCAGAAACAGTTCCTGCTAGAAAATCCCTGTTTTACATACCAGCAGGCTCAGCTGTCAGTGTGTCAGTATGCTGTCTGAAGCAGTTTGTACAAACCTCTCCTTCATGCTGATCATTTCCTCTGATATCATGCGCCTCTGCTTTCAGAAAAAGAAACAGAAAGAGCTGAAGGAGAGCTGGGCTCGATGGACAGCCTGTCTCCAAGGGCAACCCATAACTGCTGTCAGGTTTGGACTGAAACACAACAGCCTCTTCATTATTCTGCTTTCTGTGCTGTTGATTAGATGACTGCATTATTGTTTTGGAAACATGACCACAGCAAACATGTCGCCAACATGATGCTGACTTCATTTAGAGTCAGAATCTAAGCTATGTGCAGGATTCAGTGCAGGTCAGACCTGGTGGAGTGTTTCTGCCTTAACAGAAAACACAGTGTTTGTTATCTTTTCACATACAGTATGAATGATGATCACATAATTACAAACATGGAGTAAGACAGTGCCTTTGTTAATAATGGAGATGCATTCTAAACCTTTTTAATGAATATTTCTCACATTAAGCCATGGCGACATGTTTGTCAGCCTAGAAGTGTTTTTGGTTTAATTACTACAAATTCACAAAGATCAACACGAATCTAAATCTGTGTTTTAATCATCCACATTTTAATTAGGAATAAGGAACTGGGGACTATTACAGAGTAATTTCCCTGAGCTTGTGTGTGTTTGTGTGTTTTGTCAGGAACTACTTTGGGGAGAAGGTCGCCCTGTACTTCTTGTGGTTAGGATGGTACACATATCTGCTCATCCCTCCTGCTCTTATTGGGATCATAGTGTTTCTCTTTGGCCTCAGCTACTTCAGCAGCTCACCCCTCATGTAAGTCTGATTGTCACCAGTTTTCACTCCACTTAACGCGCTACGATGGAACATTTCCTCTGCAGTTACTCCTCCTTAATGACTGACCTTACCTCTCTTGTAGAAAAGAGGTTTGTGAGTCTGACACAGTTATGTGTCCACTTTGTGACCAGGGCTGCAAAGTGTGGCAGCTCTCAGAAACCTGCTCATACGCCAAGGTACATCAGTGTGTGTTTACTGTCAGAAAGCTCTGTGGTAATAACCGCATGTTGCTGCTCACTGCTGATCTTTTCTGTTCACAGCTAAGCCTGCTGTTTGACAACAACGGCACGGTGTTCTTTGCAATGTTCATGGCAATATGGAGTGAGTTTGTCAACACACGCAACATCCATACACACCTTCAAGATAAAAAATCAAAAATGATCATTTACAGCCCTAAAGATTTAGACTTAATATCTGTTAGTCAGGGTACAAAACTCTTGTTAGACAGTTTTATAGGTTGTCTAAACAATCCACGTTGGACAGAACACCTAGTACAAAATAAATCTTTTCTCTGCCTCGGTTTTATTTTATTTAGCTGCCAGTTTTTATGATCACTGAGACGTTCACTGCCAAGAAGATGCCATATCACAGAGATCCTACTCCTCTTGGCTATACTCGCATTGTAACCAGCCAGCTCCATCTGGCTGTGGGAGGGGTCAAGCAGGCAGTAATCTATATGTAATCTGGAAGAATATTCAACATAAAAAAGTGAATATTTTATAAAATTGTAAAAGATTAAATATGCTGCAATGTTGGGCTGTTCCTTGTTTCTATCAAACAGTGCACATCTTATTTAGGATGAGTGAAAACAAACTAAATATTTCATCATCCTTCGAACAAAGAGGCAGTAAAATAGAAAAGCTGAATAAGACACCAACATTGTTCTTTATACTGATTTATTTCCCAAAAAATATACTGGTAGGCAATATTTTTTTTTAAAAAAGCTATCATTTCAAACTTGCTGGTAATTTTTCTGATGTGTTTAATCTACAGTTATCTCCTTGGTAATAATGTTGATTCTCTGACCAACCTCTTTAATCGTCATTTCCTCTTCATTCGACGTCTGTCCTGTCCTGAACTCCACTCCTTGGATTAATGACAATATTTGCAGCTTGAAGCATTAAAGCTGCACTCTAGAGTTTTTTTAGACGGCACCATCCAGAGGCGGAAAAATGTATTGAAGCTGAAGCCGTCCTCCCACTTCCGCGTTTACAGCTGAATTAGTAACACCTTTGTTCATGAACGCGCACCTGTAGCTGACCAACAGAGCTAAAACACATTGTTTTACCTTCATCTTTGTTTTAAAATGTTTTTCAGTCCAAGTGTTCTCCCAATAATCAATACTTGACTGGTTTTTGGTCAGTTCCTGCTCTTTTAAGAACTCGGTAAACCACCCACTTCTAAAGAAACCTGATCTTGACCCTTCTGTCTTTAGCAGCTACAGACCAATTTCTAAGCTACCATTTATTTCCAAGATCCTGAAAAAAGTTGTAGCTAAACAGTTCACTGCAGTTCTGGACGAACATAACAGTCAGGTTTCTAGAGCTCCACTGAAACAGCTCGAGTTTCCAGTGACATTCTGGTTCAAAGTGATGCAGGAGAGCATTCTGTTCTGGTTCTGATGGATCTGACTGCTACTTTCCGTTACCTGTTACTCGATAGGCTGAGAAGTTGGCTAGGCCTACCAGGAGCCACCCTGGTGTGGTTTTCCTCATACCTGTCTGAGCATTACGTGTGGCTCTTTCTAAGTTTAGATCCTCTGTTCTGGTTTTGCTGGAACTGACTGCAGCTATCAATACATCATTAACCTTTACCTGTTACTTGATAGGCTGAGAAACTGGGTAGGCCTATCAGGATCTGTGTTGTAGTGGTTTTCCTCAGATCTGTTTGAGTGTCGTTTCTCTGTGGCTCTTAGTACAGCTCCTGCCCCACCTCCCTCACCCATGGTGTCCCACAAGGTTGTTCAACTGTATGTCTCCTTTAAGAGTTGTCTATGCTACATTTGATGCAAGCAACCTTTCTACAACTGAATGAAGATGAGACTGAAATCCTGATTTGCGCTCCAGATAAGCTAAAGTCAGGGATTATCTTGGCCAACGTGCTTCATTCACCAAACCCTCTCTTAGAAACCTTGTTATAACCTTTGACTCAGCTCTTACTCTGGATGCTCATGTCAGTTTTCTGGTCCGCACTTCCTTCTGTCATCTCAATATTGCTAGGTTGAGTTCCATTGGGTTCTGCTCTGAACTGGAAAGTTATCCAGGCTTTTATTACTTCTTGTCTGGTCTACCGCAACTCTGTCTTTACCTGTCTTAACAAAACTTCCCTGGATCAGTTACAGGTAGTTCAGAATGCTTGTAGGCTTCTGACTAAGTCCCACCCAGATCACCTCACTACTCTTCCAGCTTCACTGGCTGCCCATAAATTCCAGAGTTCACTTCAAGATCCTGGTCTGGTTGATCAGGTCTGATATGGACAAGCACCAGGATGTATCAGTGATCTTTTACCTCTGTACATCCCTGGAAGATCCCTGGGGTCCAGTGAGCAAAGCCTACTGTTTGTGCAGCATACCAGGCTAAAAACTAAAGGAGCCAAAGCATTGGCTGCTGTGGCCCCCAGACTCTGGAACTCCCTCTCTCTGAGCCTGAGATCAGTGAACTCAATGGTTCAAAGGCAGCTCAAATTTTCTTTAAAGGCATGCTTGTTTTTAGCACCCCCTAGTGTCTGTTTTAAATCATTG
The DNA here is from genome assembly GCA_006937965.1 of Callopanchax toddi. Taxonomy (NCBI): domain Eukaryota; kingdom Metazoa; phylum Chordata; class Actinopteri; order Cyprinodontiformes; family Nothobranchiidae; genus Callopanchax; species Callopanchax toddi. Next base: position 1,904,972 of record SSNR01000001.1, read on the forward strand.
TCGTGAAAACGTTAGCGTTGTCTTTGTTCAGAAACGCCTAAATCTAAGTGTTGAAATGTCTCCTCAGCCTTCATTGCTTTCTACTGGAGTGGTTCATCACTCATTCAAAGAAATCAGCTGTGTTCAAGCAGGGAGAGATAGAAAAAAAATCAGGAATCATGAGCTAAAAACACTCCGGAGCTAGCATAACAGCTAGCCACATTGGGTTAGCCTAACCCTCGCGAGATACGTGACTTTGTGAGACTTCAGGGCACCGGACCAGAGACTCAGAAGTTACAAACGTGGTATTCTGGATCCAAGCAGCAGATGGGGCTGAGGGACTTCATTAACCTGTAAAGGGTTAGATTAGCACAGACTGGCTCAAGGAAAAGATTTAAAAATACAAAAAAGTTACATAGTGTGCCTTTAAAGTGGCTTTTACACAAATCATGTGATTAATTTATTTGTGCCACCAGTTCAATTTATTACAAATCTACCAGTTGTTATATGTAATATTATAGGAAGCATCTGACTTATCCTAAATACTGGAGGGTGATAAACACAGTAACAGACTGTATCACTGATTAAATAAGTTTTCTCTCTTTCTACAGCATCTCTGTTTTTGGAGTTCTGGAAGAGACATCGGGCTTCTTATGTCTGCGAATGGAAAGTGTCTGATTGGTCTGAGGAAGAGGTACAATCACTTCTATGTGTGTTGTTGTTGTTATCATCACATTCATACAGCGCTCACAGTTGATGTCTTTGTTTCTCCAAATTCAATCACAGGAGGAACTGATCCTGGAAATTGTTAACAACGTCGACTGTACACCAAAAAAGTTCAAGCACTCCTACCTACACAGCACCCTGGTTTTGATCTGTGTAACAGTCATGGTGAGAATTATGCCGTCTTCTATAACAATGTAGAAATATGTGTTAGAGTAACACAAAACGTTTCCACAGATACTGGTGATCATTGGTCTGACACATGCCCTGGTGGTGTTCAGGGTGATGGTCGCAGGCTTTGTAGCTACAGAAGAGTGGGAGTTCTTGAGCAGGAACTCAAACATCACAGCGATGGTGGTGGGGGCTGTCATTCACTTAATCATCATCACTGTCATGACACGGGTATGACGGACTAAAAGGCAACCTCTGAGTCATTTAACAGTATTCTCTGTGACCCTGATTATATATTTGTCCTTTCAGATCAACAAAATAGTCGCCATGAAGCTTTGTGAAATAGGTATGTTTACTGTTTATGGTCCTATTATCACTTTTATTAACAACCAGAAAGGAGGGACCGTACAAAAGTCATTTCTTTACATTTTGTTTCCAAGCAGCCAGACCTGCTTACAGTATTTAAGGTCATCATGATGAGTGTTTCTTCAGACGTTTAGCATCTCATACTGGGCCAAACTAAGGGACAGAAAAGAATCTTCCAGGAAAGTAAACAGACCAAAAAATGTCTGGAATCTGCTCTATTTAATGTTGGTTAAATCATTAATCAGATGCAGATTTTTGACAGACGTCTACGAAGACATTTCTCAGAATACTAAGAAATCAGAATTTCAAACATTCAGGAGAGGGGTGGTCTTTGTAATGAATGTAACGACCCGTCTCACACTTACAAAAAAACAAAAACAAAAAAAAAACATCATGATGATCTGAATGAGTTTGGGGAAAATACTCTGTGGGCTGATGAGGCAGCAACCTTCTGGAAGGTGTGATGGAGTAAAACTAACACCGCATTTTAGAAAACATCAAACCAACAGTCAAACATGGTGGTGGTAGTCTGATGGTCTGGAGCTGCGTTAGGAACTAGACTAGAATTCTGCTGTCTGACAGAAAATCCTGAAGAATGTTCAAACTCTGACCTTAAACAGGACATTCATGTTGGAAAACCCTCCAGTGTGAATGAATTTATACAATTCTGTAAAGAACATTTATATCTTATTTGATGGGGGGGCCAGTAGCAGACCTTACAACAGAACTGTTCTGATTTCCAGAGAAAACGAGGTCATTTGCTGCCACTGAGAAGAGTTTCACAGTCAAGATGTTCACCTTCCAGTTCTTCACCTACTTCTCCTCCCTCTTCTATGTGGCTTTTTTACTTGGCAGGTAAAAAGATTCATTGTTCTGTCTTATAAAACCTGACGATTAATTTAGGCTCATCTAATCAGTTGTTTTTCTAAAAATGTTGACAGGATAAATGGTCATCCCGGTAAATATGTACGGTTAGCAGGAAAATGGAGGCTAGAGGAAGTGAGCAAACACAAATCTGGACATTTAGTGCAGGTCTTGATTTAAGATGTAATTTAAACATTCCACTTTGTTTTGTTTTTTTTTTGTAGTGCCATCCCAGCGGATGTCTCACTGACCTGTTCATTCAAATGACTTTTATAATGGTGCTAAAGCAAATCATAAACAATGTGCTGGAGTTCTCTGGCCCGTAAGTATCAATAAGTTTTTGATCCCCCACAAACACTGTATGAATTTTAAATAATTAGTTTGCATTTTTCTGCATGAAATACATATTTGATCCCCTACCAACCAGCCAGAAATCTGACCTGTTAGTTCATCTATAAGAAGCCCTATCCACTCCTTACCACTGATCATTTTTCTAGAATACTTTTTTTAGATTCAGTCTCACATTTGAGGTGTTCCTACGTTGAAAGTTTGACCCCTCCACTCTTTGTAAGTGGGAAAACTTGAAAGATTTTTAGGGGATCAAATACTTATTCCCCCCTCACTGTACAGTTGCACAGTGTTGGTTTGAACTCATTACTCTGTTGTTTCCATCAGCTGGTTCAGCAGGTTCATGAAGAAAAAGAGATTCCAGAAGCTGCAGAGGAAATGCGCCCACTGCTACCTGAAAGATGAAGTTGAGTCCAACGACGGAGCAGAACTATGTGAGAACTGCAAGCTCAAAGACTGGCACAAAAACTACGAACTCACCGATGTGAACTCATTCAGCTTGTTCGATGAGTTTTTGGAGATGGGTATGAACTATATTCTGAGTATAGATGCATTAGACTTTAACAGTTGACTAGTTTTAGTTGATCTTATTCTCTCATACTCTTATTTTAGTGATCCAGTTTAGCTTTACCACCATATTCGTGGCAGCGTTTCCTCTGGCTCCTCTGCTGGCGCTCTTTAATAATGTCATTGAGATCCGTTTGGATGCCATTAAAATGGTCACTCTGGAGCGCAGGATGGTTCCCAAGAAAACAAACAACATTGGTGAGAGGGATTATTGGTAAACATTGGTTTGTTTACTTTTCATTCTGGATTGATGCATGCTGACCTTCTCTTTTTTCTGTCCAGGTGTGTGGATATACATACTGGAGGCTATTGGCGTCTTAGCCGTCATTGCAAATGGACTAGTAATCGGTATTTCATCTGATTTCATCCCTCGACTCGTGTATCATTACTACTATGGCCCCTGTGTTAATGGCACAACAACAGACACTCAGTGAGGATGTTTATTCATTTGGATACATTTTATATTTTGCATTGCTCTGGGTGATATTCACCTAAATGTGCTTCTTTTCTTGCTTTAGCTGCTTGGCTGGCTACATCAACAACACTCTGTCTATTGCATCAATGACTGACGACAGTGTAAGGTTTTCCCCTGAACAGATGGTCACGTCTGATGGCTTAAATGTCACTTCATGCAGGTTTGTTCTCTTTTGTTTTTCTTTCATAACTGAAGTCACTATTCTGACACTGAGACGGCAAACAAAATAAATACACTACTCACAAAAAGTTAGGAATATTTGGTTTACTGGTGAAGTTTATGGAAAACGTAAAACTGTGTGATCTTATCTTATCAAAGAAGATGATTTGTTTATATAGCGCCATCTGGCATTTATAAATTGCAGAGTACAAGATTGTACGGAGCACAGATGAGGATTTCAGCTTTGACTTCATTCAATTGTAGAAAGTTCCCAGCCACCCAGTTTTTAATAAAGTCTACACACATCTGTAACAACTGTATTTTAGACATCTCATGGACTTAAAGGAGATATTCAGCCAAAGGCCGTCTGCATAAAGATGGAATCTGTTTGCAGCCTCATCATGGTGAGGTGTTGAACAATTCTTAGGTGTGGTCTTGATCTCATGATGTCAAAATGTGAATGGCATGAGGAAGAGGACTATTTAAATTCCAATTCTAAGTGAACCAGGAAATGTGTTGGTCGTTCCATGGATCAAACGCCTGTTGTGAATTTTGGGGTAGCAACTTAAACACTGAACAGATAGGCGTGGGTCACTTGTAAAAGTTAGAGTAGAGGTTCATCTTGAAATTTCACCAGGAAGCCAAATATCCCTAACTTTTTTGTAAGTAGAGGATTTGTACATAAAAATGACACTGACGGTGTGTTTAGTGTCTGCAACAAACTGGAATGTTCTGGTTTTACTTTAATGGAACCGCATGATGCAATTTAGGTCATGTTTACATTCTTTGAGAAACTGTGAACTGGATCTACAGCTTGCAGCCAGTCATCCACTGTTTGTCCGTATCTTTAAAATGTTCTGTTCTGTTTTACTTCACAGCTACAAAGACTACAGGGACCATGATTATAAATTTACCCAGCAGTTCTGGCTGATTTCAGCCATGCGTTTTGCATTCGTGATCCTCTTTGAGGTGAGCCTAAATGTTTGCATAAGTGAAGTAGTTTTTATTACATCCAACATCACCTCCTAACTTCACCTGATTTTAGAGTTGGCTCATCTGGGCTGAGGTTGTATGGATTAAACCGTTCTGCTGGTTTCCATGTGGTAAAAGATGTCAAATTCCTAACTTATGTATTTTCTGCTTGCAGCATGTTGTCGTCATATTCAAATTTGTCGCAGCCTGGTTCGTACCGTCTGCTCCCATGCAAGTGAAGAATGAACAACTGTTTGATAAGCTTCATAGACTAAAAGAGGAACTTAAGTGAGTTTGAGACATGATTGTTGTCCAAAGAAACGGTTGTTCAGTTCCTTTCTCACAATAACATTTTTACCATGAGCCTTGTGCTATTTTTGTTTAAATCCTGTAAAACTGAAACACAACAGTTAAAAACATTAAAAGAGATATAACTAGACATTAAAAATCACTGCTCAAAAAATTAAAGGAACAATTTTTTAATCAGTCTGGTATCATGTCGGTTAAACATCTGGGATATTGATCTGATCAGTTATTAAGGGGGCTGTCAATCAGTATCAGCTGTTTTGGTGTTTAACATTAACAATAGGTGCAAGTAAGGGGCAACAATAGGATGACCTCAAAAACAGGAATAGTTTTGCTGATGGAGGCCACAGACTATCTATTCCTTCTTATTTTATGGAGTGCTTTTCAGGATCAGGAGTCTTGCATTTGACTAGCAGTGTCCCTGCTGGAAGCATGTGCACGATACCTGGACTATACAGAGGTTGCACAGGCAGTCCAACTCTACCACGGTGACACATCAATATGTGCCATCACCAGAAGGTTTGCGGTGTCTCCCAGAAGAGCATGGAGGAGATTCCAGGAGGCAGGCAGACAGACAGCCTCCAGCAGGCCACTGGTGGGAAAGTCGCTGACCAAACCAGTAGAAACAGACTTCATGAGGGTGGCCTGAGGGCCAGACGTCCACTTGCGTGCCCTGTGCGTACTGCCTGGCACCGTGAAGCTCCACTGGCATTTACCAGAGAACCTCAGAAGTGGCAGGTCAGGTACTTGCAATGCACCCTGTGCTTTTCACGGGTGAGAGAAGGTTCACTTTGAGCTCATGTGACAGACGTGAAAGGGTCTGGAGAAGCTGCGGTGAACATTGTGCTGCTTCAACATAGTTCAGCATAATGGGTTTGGTGGAGGGTCAGTGTTGGTCTGGGGAGGCAGATTAATGGAGGGACACACAGACCTGTACAGGATAAACTATGACACCCTGACTGCATAAGGTATCGGGATGAAATTCATAGACTCCTTGTTAGATCCTTTGCTCGTGCAATGGGTCCTGGATTCCTCCTGGTGCATGATAATACCCGGCCTCGTGTGGGAAGAGTATGCAGATATTTCCTGGAGGATGAAGGAATTGATATCATTGAGTGGCCTCCACATTTGTCTGACCCCAATCCAATAGAACATCTCTGGGACATCATGTTTAGGTCCATCTGATACAGCCAGGTTGGACTTCAGACTGTCCAGGAGCATGCAAACTACTGAGGACCATTCTGAGTTGCTGCAATGACATTTCTGTAAATTGGACCAGCCTCCTGCAAATTATTTGCATTTTAATCAAATGATGTGGCATCTTTTTTGTCCCTAACACATTACCCATTCCATCAGTATGGAGATCCAGCAGGGTTTATTTTTCAGTAGAGATCTGATGTGTTTTTAGTGTGTTTTTTGAGCAGTGTATTTGGATCTAGGACATAATCCACATCAGACGCAGTCCCTTTACCAAGCTCAGTATACTAAATCTATCTGCTATAAGAAATGTTTGATGTCATTATAGGTTAGAAAACTCAGTCTTTTAATCTTCTGTATTAAAAATCACCTCGATCAGTTGTGAGCAGTCGAATGTATGAATTTTGTGGAAGAAAAGCACACAGTTTTAAAGGATTGGTGTCCAAATACAAAATGTTGTTCAAACTGCAATCAACATTTTAGCAATTACAATGTTTGCTACAATCTAAAAAATAAAAAATAAAAAAGTTAAATGCATTTAAACAACACATAAATTAAGATGGAAAATTTAGTTTTTTAATTCAACTTTGGTAAGATAGCCAGGAAAAATGGATCTGTATCCATTTATTTTAAAATATCTGATGTATGTTTATAGGTCTTTAGAGCATTAGACAAATTGTGGATATTAGTTACATTTTGTAATGGTTTTTTTAATTCTCATAACTTTTTCACATAACCAAATCAAATCAGGACATAACAAAGTAATAATGTTGATACTTTTCAATTACAAGCACAAAAAATGCACTTTCATTTTACAGATTCATTCATCATTTTTATCATGTTTACAAATTTTAGTTTACTGAAATGATTTGTATTTCTTTATATTTATAACATAAGTGTTTAGTGTTTAATACTGATAATAATTTGAAGAGAGAGTTCAGATCTTTAACTGGTTTTTCTGTGAAAATGGTCTGCTGTGGATCACTATAAAGCTTCAGTTTTAAAAAAACACTTTGTAACTGGGCCTGTTATGATAGTTGTCTTATCTGTTCAATCAGAACTAATCTCTGTTTGTCCAATCGGAACTAATCTCTGTTTGTCCAATCAGAACTAATCACAGTTTCTCTAAACTAAAGCTTTTGAAATAAATATCTACATTAGGCCAGATATCAATTAGTCAAAAAATTTCCCACAGAATCCTACTTTTAAAAATCAGATTTTTAAATTAATAGACATTTTGAATAAGTTTAATGATACTTTAATTTTTAGAGAACACTAGTTAGCTGCTAAATGATGACTAACGGCAATGTGTTTTTAATGTATTTTTTACAGGTCTTTTGAAGAATGACAGCCTTCAGACACATTAGTGGGACATATTTAAAGTATTAATGGTGCCACAGCACTGGAACAGTTTGAAGACCACGAATCTCCTCCCTGAAGAGAGCAGATGGAGGGTCGTAGTTTTCTGTTGATGTTTGCTGCCACATGTTGGCTGCCTGGTTTACTTCTGTGACATGGACCTTCAAGAAGACTCCTTTGAGCAAAATATATGTAAAGTAACTGATATTACTGACCATTTATTTTATTAATTATTAAATATTTGATACTGAGAATAGAGAGTTTAGTGTTGGATCAGTTATTGTGAGCCATAAGTTTTACTGAAAGCCTAATTTAAACTGTTACTGCGTACAGACTGCTGACTGTGTTATTCTGCCTCACACTGTAAAACAAAACGCTGTGGCGCTTGTTGCTTCATTTTATTCTGACACAATCTGATGGTGTGTTTTGTAAAAAAAAGAATGTTTTGCATTATTATATTTTATATTGTTGAATAAAAGAGGAAACTTTTGTCCTTATCAGCTGCCTTTTTAAATTGAATGTTTTTTTCTTTTTTGACCTTTTCAGTTAATTAATGTATAGATATTGAAGCTATGGGGATGGAGGTTATTAATTAGTACATGAATATTTTATAATCTCTCATTAGGGCTCATTATTAGCTATTACAGTTCTACTGTAGCCGATTTGTTGAATTTGGTGTTTTAATTAATACAATTTTTAAATATATATACACACATATATATATATTGACCTAGCATCTAATTAATCAGAATTTAAAAGGCTATGTAAACATTTTCAGATTTCAAAATGTTCTGAATGTTGTTAGACCTCTCTGAATCAGTCACAGCAGAAAATACCTGGAATAAGTAGGATGACCCAGTTCAGCAGCTCCTGTGAACCAGTACAGCAGGTTTGAAAACAGGAAACGTTTATGTGTTTTTTTTCTCAGTACGTTGAAATGTATTTTTAAATTGTTTATGGTAATTAACGTTTACAGCTTGACGCTACAGGAATATTTTCGTGATGTTTCCTGCTCGAGCACTCGAAATAATTTGAATGTCAAATTGCAGGTAAACGCCGGTGAGCACGTCACGTGACCACGGGGAGCCAATCATCAGCAGAGCTTCTGGTTTCCAGGTGCAGTTGATTATCAGACGTATACGCGGCCAGTCAGGACTAAATTTCACCAAACTAAACGACGTTCGCGGATAATTTTCCATCATCCAATTGGTAAAAGGGAGTAACCTTGGCTAATGGCTAAAGTTTTAGCAGCTTTGATGTTGTTGTGCTTCGGGTTGAACAGGACCGTCCTTGTTTTCGGTAAGACGTGAGTTTTTACTTGATAATTTAATCGTTTGTGAGTTTCTTTAGCACACACTGAGTCAGCTAACGCGCTTTCTGTTTACATTTTATTGTTTTAAAAACTATATTTGACTGAAAGATTTACGTGATGCTGGTTGGATCGAGTCAGTGCACGCGTGGTCAGGGTGTGCAGGGTCACGGAGTCACGTGCTGTCACCTGGCAACAAGAATATTTTGACGTAGCAGCTGGACTTTGGACCTGGATGGATGGTCATGTTTAACCAATATAAAAACTTCAGACTTAAACATTTAGATTTAACTTTATATATTTACATTTTAATCTAAACATTGTTTAATGTTAATATATTAGGATTTAAGTTTTAACAAGTAGACACATTTATCTAAATGTGACTAAATGTTGCTGTTATTTACTTAATATATTAACAATCTACACCCAATAATAATGTTCCCAACATTATTGGCAATAAGTTGCTACTAACCCAGAAAAATGTTTATTGTGTTTGAATCAGAATCTATTTATACTGATATGTTACTTAAATAAGATTTTTATTGTTGGTTTAATTGAACAGATTATCTTTTAGGGTAAACACAGTACAATCACATTCTGTGACAAAGGCTATTCAGAAGCTGCATATGGTCATTTATCCAAAATCTATTCAAATTGCTTTCTCAAATACAAGCAAACACACACGTTCCTGAAATTAATGTCAGGTTATGTGTGAATGTGGGGATAATGCACTAAGTGGTTCATGTAATAAATGCATAACCTTTTTAATATTGGTGATCTATTCAATGGGTGTCTTTTTTTTTCTTCAGATTTTAAATAAGAAAACAATTTGTATGGAATGTAAACTGTCGGCAAATGTCTTGAGTTGAAGTAACCAGAATTAGAAGTGGGATAACATTTTCTATTATTCTTTACAGGCCAGAGTTGTGTGGATGAGAGCAGATTTAAGGAGCAAGTGTTCTATGTAGGGCAGGAAGGACTGTCCTATTCACTGCAGTGCCCTCTGCAGCCTGTTCAGCCCCAGAGTGTACCTGAAGTCCAGCTGACCTGGTTGAAGGACTGTCAGCAGCTTCAGAACCAGGTGGGGAAAACCTTCTTGGAGTTTACCAGCGTCGGCATAAAGGACCAAGGAAATTACACTTGTATGAAACAAGGAAACAGCACAGCATCATTCACTGTGCGCCTCATCATAAAGGGTGAGAATCTTTTCTTGTGTTGTAATCAAACGGATCTCACATTTGACACTGTAATAGTGTGCATCTTTCAGTAAATTGTTATGGGTTTCTGCTGCAAATGTAAAGTATGTCAAGACATTAAAGGGGGAAGGTGGGAGTATCAGACTGACTGCTCATAAAGACTCCATTGTTTGCAGTTCTCACTGTTAACAGCAGCATGTCTTTACAGAGTCTCGGTGTGCCAAAGCTCCAGAGTTCAAACCAAATGGTGGCCCGACCAAACTGTGGAGGAATGTGGGATCCAGTGTGATGGTGAACTGCACAGCTCTACTCCTCTGGGATCCATCTGAGGAGCAATGTGAAACCACGCTGCAGTGGAGCAAAGCTGGCCAGCCTCTCACCAACCACACGCTCCACTTCCACAACACATCGTCATGGTCTCTGGAAGCTTTTAAGATATTAGCTTTCTTTTATCTGCTTTTGGGAGATGGTGTGATGGAGTTTTTGTCTTTATCAGGTCTCCTGGTGCTGGACAGCTGATTGTTAGCAGTCTGCTTGAAATCACTCTCAGAGAACCAAAAGATTTTGGACTCTACAGCTGCACAGCGAGGAACAGTTCTTCTCACTTCAGCATACAGAATTCAAGTAAGATGGGTTGGGGCAAGATTGATTTGTCTGCTTTAAAAAAGCATAAAATTAACTTTTTCCAAAGCTTGATTTTTGCATCTGTTTTCACAATGTACAATTCTTTGCTTAAGATGTGTTCTAACTGGAAATGATGCTGATCATGCTGAATATCGGCCATTTTGGATCATTAGCTGATTTTCGAGACGTCTCTAATTTTAACATCTTCAGAAAGTAAATATAAACGATCACAACAGCTAAAAATTAATGAAATTATGCAAGAAATTTGCTACTGAGCCTCACTCACACTCATTTGCTCTTATTGATTCAGAGATTTTTTTTAGTATTCACACATTGTTGGACCAGTTGATCATTTTCAGATTTATTTCTAGCTACCTGGCTCCATAAACTTCATAAAGCATGTAGCATGTAAGTTGTATAAAAACCCAGGAAACTCTTTATTTGCAATGACATCTGTTGCATCATTTTGATCTCTCCTTGTTTTTTATTATATTGTCACATTCATTGTATGCTTTTGGCCAGTATCATTTGACACTGATTGCCATATATATATATATATTACTGGCATTCAGTTTGTGTCTGCAATATATTCCAACCTTTTGCAGTGTTGATGCTGCACACAGTTTTTGCTATGATACATTTGAAAAGATTCTTCAGCACTAGTATAAAGATTTAAATAATTTTTAAAAATTTCCCATTTAAATCAGTTTATTAGTCCACAGTTAGTACTTGGATTATGTAGTTTTGTACAATTTATCTAAATAATTGTGATAAAAGAAATTGACAGGTGCAAAATACATGAATTGTGCATCTTTCCACACAGCTTGACAGAAACACTGGTCAAAATGAGAATAACAACAGTTATGCTGGCATTTATTGATTTTTGATTTGATCACAAATCTGTTTAAAATGCAGTCAGACTAGACTCCAAACAAACTTGGACCCTTCTAGCTTTATTCTGGAGGGTGGATGTTCATAAAGGTTGCACAATTTAAAGTTTGTAATAGGAGTTTATTTATTATGTTGTCGTTTCTGATGTTTTTGGCCAGGCAGTCCCAGCCATACAGCTGCTGTCATTGCAGCCATCACCCTCCTACTCCTGTTGGGTTTAGCAGCTGTTGTGTACTCCAGATGCCACCTGAACATTAAACTCTGGTACAAGAACTCCTATGGAGACTATGAACTCAATGGTGAGTCTTGTTAAAGCTACCTGAAGTTGATGATGTCTCGTTAAAGTGCAGTTTTAACTCCGGTGGTCTGTTTGTGTGTCTGCATTTTCAGATGGGAAATTATATGACGCCTACGTCTCCTACATCAACAATGACTATGACAGGAAGTTTGTCAACTTTATCCTGAAACCTCACTTGGAAAATAAAAACGGGTACAAAGTGTACCTCAACGAGAACGATATCCTACCTGGAGCAGGTAATGTCCTTCAGAGGAAGGACATTTATCTGTCCTGCAGTCTTTTTGTTTTTATTTCTGTTTATTTTTACTCATGTCTGGTTAATATGCCCCTTTGCAATGTCTAGAACCGTCTGCAGAACTTCTAATGAACATTAGTCGCTCCCGGCGTCTCATAGTGCTGCTCTCTCATGCTTATCTTGAGCAGGACTGGTGCATCAGTAATTTCAGGTCAGACTCACACACTTATTAAAATGGCAGTGTTATGTAAACACTACAGCTTATAAAAAGAGGAAATTATAGCTGTAGTATGAAAACACACCACTTGAGGTCAGTGTTGCATCTGTTCATTTTACTGCCGCTCCTTTTCAGACAGGGTTTCCTGCACTTGTTGGAGTTATGTCAGCAGCCCATCCTGATCTTGTTGGAGGGTCAGATCAAACGCATGAGTCCTGACGTCAGGCAGCAGCTCAGTGAGCACCAGCACCACCTCACCATACTCACTTGGAGGCACAACTCTGTGGTAAGATTCAAGATGCAGCTGATAAAGTTTTTAACACAATTTTGTATTTTTTTTCAAACGGCTGCATATTATTTCTGAGAATTCTCATCTACAAAACTGACTACTAATCTGTAGATGTAGTAACACATGATTAGATGCATTTGGTTCTAGCACCAAGTCTCAAAATAAATCTATTGTTTTTTAGTTTCTGCTCTAAATAAATAAATACTGTTATGCAGCCAGTGCAATGAAAACATTTTGTCTGTTACTGAGTTGGTGTGTGTGTCACTAGTTTAAATGATGATGGGGTGTGTTTTTTGTCAGGTTTGTTTGACAGTCCTAAAATTTAAATTTAAATGTTGCCTGCTTTTGATTGGAGCCTTAAAGAATGTGACAGCCCATTTCTCAAACCGATGAGAAGACCTCAGGCAAAAACAGTCCAAACAGAAATCTGTCAGAGAAATGAGCAAACTGGCTCCAAATGGTTCCATTTGTATGACTGAGTGAGGGGTCAAGAGGGGTCTCTGTCACTTTAATTATGACCTATATATAATTATACATGCAGTGTTTTAAAAACAAACACATGTTACATTGAGCTTTTAGTTCAGTTGTGCTGAAATAAATGTGTTTTTTTTTTCTGTATGGGTAGTTGAACTTCAAGTAGTTTTATTTATTTGAAATAACTCTACAATGCAGTGCTTGTGAAGTATATTCTAATTTAATAGATGAATGTAAAGGCTCAACGATGAATTTATTTTAATAGTATGATATATTGTCTTGTTTGGTGCCCAGACTCCTTCCTCAGTCTTCTGGAAAGGATTAGCTCTAGCGATGCCTCGCAGAGTCATCCTCCACAGCGAGTCTGCAGGCGACCCTCAGACAATGCTACAGGATGACAATGACCCCATGCTGACCCTTGACCCGGACTACCTGGACTGCCGCTCAGACACCGATCCAGCTGGAGATCTGGGTAAGATCAGCTGTCTCTAGACGAGCAGTTGTTTTCTCTCATTCACTTAAATGCTCATGAGACTTAATAAAATATTCAAAAACTAAATGCTTTTTGCAGAGATGCAACTGTTTTAAATGTTTGACATCTTAAGCACTGACAAAATGTTTAAGAGAGCTAAAATATTTACTGGTACATCTAAAAAAATTGAATATTTAGAGTTTTGTCACTCATTTCATAAAGTTACAAGTGTTAATTTCTTGTAATTTAGATGATTGTGGCTTACAGATAATAACTCAAATCTGAGTCTTAAAAAATTATACTACATAAGATCAATACAAATATTTTAAACAAAAATGTCAGGCTTCTGAAAAGTCTGTTAATTTCTATGCTCTGTCCTTTGTTGATTCTCCAGCATGAATCTGTTTCTTGTCATTGCAGCAATGAGACATTATAGAGCAAAACTAGGCTGCAATTCTCCAGTGCACGAAATCACGATTCCTCTGGTTAAAAGCTAAGATGATAAAATGTAAAAACAAAGGAAAAAAAGTTCCTAAACACGTTTATTTTTCCTCCACTCATACGTGTGTCGTATTGCACTTGTCCTTTAGTCGGTGTTGGCTTAAAGCTGTATTGTAAACATTAGACTGTACTGTAAACATGAAAGGTGCTGTAGGTTAGGTTGACCAATTAGCAGCAGTCAGCATGATGATGGTGGAAGGACAAACAGTTTTAGTCTGTTTTGTTTTGGTCTTTATGGATCTGAAACAACTTGAGGGCAGATCTTCAAACAGTACATGTCCTGGGTGCAATTAGTCCTGAAGAACTTTACGTTCCTGAGACAACGGTAACTGTGCAGTTCTTGAAAGGAGGGGAGAGCACAGCATTTATCTGCTGGATGACCTTACTGACCCTGTGGAGCTACTGTGCAGTAGTAGGACACCAGCAGTTTCTCAGTGATGTTTTTTGAGAGAACCTAGTCTCTCTTTTGGGCCTTCTTCACTGCCTCTGCAGTGTGTGCCCCAGGTCAGGTCCTTGCTGATGGTGACTCCCAAGAAGTGGAAGTCTGAGACCTTCCACACAGTCTCCATTGATGACAAGTGGCTGGGTGTTTTCTGCCTTTTTCCTGAAATCCAGTGAGCTCCTTGGTCTTGGCTGTGTTGAGAAGCAGGTTGTTATTCCTACACTGCACTGTCGGCTACTCCACCTCATCCTTGTAGGCAGATTCATTCCCCCAGAGATGAGACCTACTACCTTGGTATCGTCCGCAAACTGGACAGTGGTGTTACTGTGGTGAGCACAAATGCAGTCATGGGTGAAGAACAGGGGGCTATGCAGGAGCCCTGCAGGGAGTCAGTGCTGAGGCTGATGGGTGTGGAGAAGTGGGAGGCCACTCTAACCCTCTGAGTGCAATCACTGAGGAATTCCTCGATCCAAAGACGGGTGGAATGTGGAAGTCCCATGTCTGACAGTTGGTTCCCCAGTCTGTGGTGGAGGATGTATGAAATGCAGAGTTGAAGTCAATGAAGAGCAGCTGAGCGTAGCTTCCCTGCTGCTCCAGGTGGGACAGAACAGTCTGTGGGGTGCCTGCAAGATGTCCTAGCGCCTTTCAGTGGAGGCTTACAGCTGTTCTTTGTCATAAAGTAGTCCTGAGTCTAAAATGGTGCCTGTAATTCCTTCGTGTTACTTTTTATTTTCACTTGCAGTCGATATGATTATTGAGGTCACTAAGCAGAATTAGTTTCATTAGTATCACTACTGAGTGAGTTTAAGGACTTTTTCCTCAAAATGCTAGTTGTTACCATTCACTTACATTGTTTTCTGCTAAGCTAAAACTGCCGGATCAGGATAACAGCTGGGATGGTTACAAATTGTTCTGGTTCTGAATATGACGGTAGACAAAAAAAAAAAAATCACTTTTTGGTGGAATATCCCTTTAACATTAGTTATTAGGCTGTCCAATGCTAACTCCAGTGAGCACTGAGCAGTCTCCTTCTCATTTACCAGCAACAGTCGCTCAGTTACATGTCGGCCTATCATTTATCTGATTATTAGCTGACTTCAGAATGGATATAGCCTCCTGTTACAATGTCATAGCCACTGCTGGGTGTGTAATAGGCTAGATTTTGGCCCCAATGCCACACCATAGTCTTACCACAAGTTCTAAAAAGGAAGATGATGGCTGCAAAGCTGCTGGATTGTTAGAAAGTTTGTTTCTTCTGACATCGAGCTGCAGCAACTTGGAGCTCCAGGCACAATAGAATGACTTCTGTAGCACTAGGTGAAGATTATGTTTCATGTTATTTTTTGCCATTCTATTGCAAAGTGAGGTAAATGCTTGCTAATGCCTGCTGCCATGTTGTCAAAATGGGAATTAAAATTTTATTCAAAAGGATCACACGCGCAGGTGGGCAGGTGTCAAGTCCAGCTGGAAAATGAAATCAGCATCTCCATAAAGCTAGCCAATAGCTGGTTCAATGACCATGGTGTGTTTCATTGTCCAGCAGCCTGAGCTTACATCTCAGCAGTGCCCCAGGCTGATGCCTCCATGCCACTGCATTTATTCACTTTTGAGAAGCCTGGCAGTTCTATTAAAAAACATTTTAATAGATTTTTTGTAATATTCTAATTTTGAGACACTGAATTTTAGGTTTTCATAAAGAAATAAAGGCTTAAAATATTTCACTTTATGTAATGACTCTGAGTTTTACTTTATGAAATGAGTGACTAAAATATTGACCTTTTTCACAATATGCTACATTTTTGATGTGTACCTGTAGTTGGCAACATCTAGGTAAAAATCAGACAATAGATTAAAATAGAATATTTAACTTGATTACAAGAATTGAAACTAAACAATCTCTCTCTCTCTGCTGCAGGGCTTCGGCTCCCTGTGTACAAGTCTCTGAGCTTTAAGGCTCCGGTCCTCCCCGCTGCTCCTATCAGAACAGCAGAAACCAAACCTGACGATGTGTCAGATCTAGGATCACGTAATTACGCAGCTCGCTCTGATTTTTACTGCCTGGTCACTAAAGAAGACATGTGATTCTCACTGACCTCTGCAATGAACTTTTTGTACTTGTTTGAAAAATGTAAATGTCATGTATTTCTGTAGTGGTGTCATTCTATTTCCTTTTTATAACAAAATACGTTTTTAATGCTTTTGAATTTGTGTAAAATATAATCTGAAATGTCGAAGGAAAAATGTTTGAATGTTGATTGTAATCCTACTTTTGTCCCAAAAAGGTAAAGATAAACGATCTTTTAAACAGCTTGTCATCATTTCAGTTAATAACAGATGATTAGCAGAAACAGATGAAGTGATAAGATTATCTCACTAATAAAAACAGCCTGTCCTAATGGAGAAAGTACATTATATGGGTGCAGCATGGAAACGTCTGGCATGGTTCCTGTCTGAGCAGGAGCAAATATGTAAACAGGGCGTGGGCCAGCAATTTGGCATCTCTGCGTTAAGTCTGTTACAGCAACACACATACAAAAACTTTTCAGGACGTCCTTTATTAGCCTTTAAATCAGATGACATCTGTCTGCGTAAAACATGAACAGCATTAGTAAGAATCTTCCAAAACCCGACATGATCACCATTTATGCAACTGTGCAGTAACTTACAATTCCAACATGCAATATTGTTTTTGAAACAATTACTTTTTACACAGATGCATTAAAAACTGTGTAGTGAGATAATTATGAAAAGTGCTCAAACATGCAACATCGTCATTGGTAAGCCTCAAAAACAAATTCATACGAACAAGGCCAAGAAAACACTTTCAATATTTCACACCATTTTTATACTCCACCAGCTGATTACACATTACAACTCTTTATATAAAAAAGTTTGTTTCATGAAAGTAAATGAATAGTTATAAGTAATTATCCCCATAAAGAAAATGTATTTACATCCACATTTCTATTACTCTAGTTTACATTCAGCAGTTCTAATATTGACTTAATGAGAAATCCATTTGAAAAATACAAAATTTCTGTGTAAAATATTATAAAATGTTAATATTTACATGTCTTTTCTTTTGCATTCAGGCATGAGTATAACAGCCATAAGGCACACGTATCCAAGTCATCCAGTTTTATAAAAAGCTGTTGTAGTTGAATTTATGTTCAGACAGGAATAAACCTCTGATGAGACTTTATACAGGGTTTAATGTAAATCGTTGACATGCACACGTTAGTATAAGAGTTCAAAGTCCTCTTGGTTCTGCATTTCCTGTTGGTCCGTTGTGTTGCACAAACATGAAAAAGTCTAGTCTCCTGTTGGTCTGATCAGAAACCACCTTTGTGCTTCGGATCTCATCACGTCTTGCAGATACACCAGAGCCTTGCTTTACTTCACACACTACAAAACGGGATCGCCCATAAAATCCTCTTTCTTGTATCTCTGTAAAACAAAGACGGAAGCAACAATTAGTTTGTTTGCATTTATCAACGCTTCCATTTCTTGTTCACATGTCAAAACGGCTCACAAAATGTACACACGACCTTTAGAAATAAACTCACTGAGCCAACAAGCTCAGTCATTTGATTTTGCAGCGAACCTCAATGTTGAACAAAGTCTTTCTATGACAGATATGAACACGTTTCTGTTCTGCTTGGACTTGTTCATTAGGTAACAGTCTGAACGCCACACCTTTGGGAGTGGCAAGCTGTGATCAGTAGAGCTGTAAAATCACAAAGTTCAGCCCCGTCACATGGACCTGCATGGCTGGGTGTGTGAGCGAGCAACCAAGAGATAGATGACTTTTGAACATGTGCCATCCAACTGATGAGGAAACGGCACAAGTGAGTGTCTTCCACACACACACACACACGAATGAGGGTGGGGCACCTTGATGAGAATGCTTCGTCTTTTTAGTTGCTGAAAAAAATTCAACTTTTCAATTCAATTAAAAAAATTCAGCTTTCAACACTCCCCTTTCTCCATTTTAACTTGCATCCTGCAAACGGTTTTCTTGAAAGGCGTATAGATCCAAGTTATTAATTTTTTTCTGCAGCCTCTTACCTTTAAAAACTGTTTGCGCAGTGGCTTGTAAACATACATGTTGCTGAGGACTGTGGCTGCTGCTTTGGCTGCTTTTATCTTGTCAGTGCTGGAAAACATTTCACCAAAGGTTAACACTTGTTATACTTGACGGAGTGAATGCAATCATCGAATGAGAGTACTCGTTACAAACCTGGAGTCGCTGTTTTCCTTGATATCTTTTAATCTTTCTACACCATTAAGATTGTAGACTTGTTCAGCACAGTCTTTGTCGTTCATCACCAAGTGATTGAGAGTAGCCAAGATGTTCAACATCACGTCGCCGCTGAGCCCACTCTCACATCGTGGCACCGGCAACTTGTCTAGCAGGCTCTCCACTGACGCCGAGTCTGAATGGACAAAAAGAGAAGATTTTTAAAAAGTTAAAAGAGCAAAAGAAGCCTAAATTATTCAATTTTAATAGAAAATATCTTTTAAAAAGACCTAATTTCATATTTCTAATTATTCGATTCATTTTTTGGATTCTGACTAAGGAGGACAAATTTCATCCATTCATCCATTTTCCTCCGCTTATCCGAGGACAAGTCGCGGGGGATGCAGCCTAAGCAAAGAAGCCCAGGCTTCCCTCTCCCCAGCCACTTCGGCCAGCTCCTCCGAGGGGATCCTAAGGCACTCCCAGGTCAGCCGAGAAACATAGTCCCTCCAGCATGTCCCTTTAGGTCTCCTCCCAGTTGGATGTGCCCGGAACACCTCACCAGGGAGGCGTCCAGGAGGCATCCTTACCAGATGCCTAAGCCACCTCAACTGGCTCCTCTCAATGTGAAGGATCAGCGGATCTACTCTGCATTTCACCCTCATTCATGAACAAGACCCCAAGATACTTGAACTCCTTGGGGTCTTGTTCACGAATGAGACGTGAACGGGGCCCCCTTCTGGGGCCAGGCCTGGAGGTGGGGCACATTGGCGAGCGCCTGGTGGCAGGGCCATTACCCATGGACCCCGGCCGGGTACAGCCCAAAGAGGAAACGTGGGTCCTCCTCCTCCTCATGGGCTCACCACTCGTGGGAGGGGCCAAAGGGGTCAGGTGCAGTGTGGGAGGGGCTACAGAAGCTGGTTCTTGGTAACTGGAAAAAAAATTTTCCTGACAAAATTTAGAATTATGAATTTAAATCTCAATATTAAATCAAAGCTCAGAGACAAAATGCTTTGTGCTTGTTTATGCTGTCAGACTACTAAGAAGTTTTCTGATATTTGCCAATAAAACTCATTTTCTAACATTTAAACAAGCACAATTCGTTGTTAAAGAAAGCTCAATGAATTCAGGCATGACCACTTCTCCTTAAACACTTTAAAATATAGGTTCAATTTTTTTTTAGACCAAAAAATGATAAACTGCAAAATCAACGCTGACCGTTTTTAATCCTATTAAACTACAGTGAGTCAGTTGGCTTTAAATAACTTTAGATATACAGCAGTATACAACCACAACCAAAGTCTATTAAATAAACACAAATCTAATTTAAAAGAAATTTGGAAATATTAATGAATCCATGGCTCTTCTGTACAATTTTTTTTTTTTTACATAAAATTAAAAAAATTAAGACTGACCAAATGCCCTTTTATTAGTTGCATTACGGCTCAAATTCCTCAACAAGCCGGTGAGTGTTCGCAGCTCAGAGTCCCTGTCGGTGCTCAGAAGATCAATGAGGGTTGGCATCATTTTCTCCTTATCCAGGATGACACCAGACAGCATGCAGGCCCACTGTGGGTTAGTGACAGGGGTCAGATACAATGTCATCTCTGTTGAATGATGTCTGATTAATATGATGCTCACCCTCTTGTCTCCAGATGTGATGTTCTGCAAAGCTCCGAGCGTTGCCTCGCGTGATGTGGCATTAATACCACACTCCTTCAAAGCTTTATGGTACAGCGGGACAATCTTAGGGTGATACAGCCACTCAGACTCCTGTGGGTCCTTTCTGGTCACAAGACCCATTTCTTTGCTGTCAACAACCGCTTTGGTCTTCTGTCAAAAGGATGAGACATGGTATCCGCATTAAAAAACTGTAGTTCAGTCAATTAAAGCAAGTTAGTGCTGACGTGCACATACTTGTGCCTTTTTGCTCTGAGGTGTAAAACAGCCAACAGTCCCAGATTTCTCATCCTGATCTTTGGTTATTCCATTCAGGCGTGCGATTTGAGCTGGACGTAGCTCAGAGTACAGCTGGTATGAGAGGTTCCTCAAGATACACAGTGTGTTCTCCATGCCCTTAGATGCAAATACAGATGGATGAATACACAAACAGAGCAGGACAATGTTCAAATGGGAAAAAACACTCCCACTCTCACCTTCTCTGCTGCTATGTTCTTTAAAAAGGCGAAATTCATAAACGTCACCAAACAGTCCATCAGGTTCTTGGTTTCTCGCATTCCTTTTCGGGTCTTTTCATTCCCAGAGCTCAGATTCCTGAACACAGATCAAGAGCGTGGTTATATCTGCTCAGATTCATGAATGGCATTAATTTGAACAAGTAGGCTCAAAAAATACAGCAGCAGCCAGGTGTAGTGTGTGACAGCAACACAAACCAATCTCTAGACTGAAGATTGGAGTGATCTTTGTCAAACATCAAAAAGTGTCTGATTCTTTGCTTTCAGAGGAAGCGAACATATAGAAGTTTGCTGCAGGAAGAGGCTCAACAAATGCAAATGCTGTGGAGGGAGGGATCAAATGATGTGGCATCCTTTAGTTTCTAACACATTACTCGTTTCATATCAGGACGGAGAAACAGGATACTTTTATAACTGATATTTGATGTGCTTTAAAAGTTTTCACTTTAATTTTTGAGCAGTGTGTTGTACTGCCAATTTAAAAAAGGCCAAAAAGTCTCACAAATTTAAATTGAAAGCATCAGGATAAAACATTACTGTGATTTTTAATAAATCCATTACAGGTAAATAGAATCGTCTGTTGACCCCTTGTATTTCTCGATCAAGTCTAATACATAAAGTTGGCATTGGTTACAAATTTGTACTTGACACGAATGAGTGAAGTACCTGAGGCATCCTGTGGTGTTGATGAATATTTCTTCCTCAGAATGAGACTCTATAAATTTATCTACACCATCCTTGCCTCTATCAATGGTCATTGGAATGAGGACCGATTTGGTGAGGTCATTAAGGGTCTCATCAGCCACTCTACTCTTCAGGTCTTCTTTGGCTGAAAGATTCCACAGGATACCTGTACACAAGGAATAAAAATCATTTTCAGTGCCCATTTAGTGTGTTGTTACATGTAATTAGCTAGCTATTAGCTAGCTAGCCTAGTAAATTCCATTCCTCCATGTTGTCTAACCTATCATAAGTATGGATCTGGGCATCAGGCAGCATGTTTAATAGGACTGCTAATACATCACAGATATCAGTACCGATATGTCCAAACAATGTGGATCCAACTGCTGTGAGCTAGACAATAGTGTGCATGATTATTTAGATCAAAACACGGCATGTTTTGTGTGCATGAATCACACAGGTCTCAACGTGAAACCTCTGCTGAGACAAGTCTTCAAGGCGCAACACCCTGCAACAAAAACTCAGTTCATCCATTATTACCTCCTCATTACACTACAGTCACCTCAAACCTGTTAGCTAATGCTGATTATACTACACTTTTTTAGAAATTATTAAAAATAATAAAACTATTTTAAAAAACGCTTTAATTGAAAACTGTAATCTCACCTAAAATCACCTCCGATGTCACTGGACTGCACCTGACTATGCTGCAACTTGGCTTGGAAAACTGATCTAAAGAATTTTGAGCGATTATAAATAATTAAAATTAGTCGGTACTACTTGGTTAAATACCCATCTAACTGCGGTTGTCAGGTCACACGCCCCTGTAAAACACAAGGGCTCAGATCCCAAAAAATCTGTCAATTCTCCTCCTAGATTAACATACGGTTGCTCTGTTAAGTTCATTATTTTCCTAAATCTCCTTTTGGAACTTTGGACTTGAGCTTTCATCTAACTAACAGATGAAGGGAGGAAAAGTAAAAAGACATTTTCTAATTAAAAAAATGAGCAGCTACTCCTGTCCTGTTCAACAGGCCCAGACAGCTCATACACTCCCCAGCAGCGGCTTCACCTCCACTCAGACACACCACCATCTCCTCAGCATTCACCTTTTCGTCAAAGTAATATAAAGGTTACCGTTTATTTTTTAAAAGTCACAAGGACACTGGGAAGCTCAAGCTGCATCTTTAAAATAAGTGTAGTGCCTCGCTGCTTTCCTTTAAATGTTAGCTGTATGGCCCCAGTGGACAACTCTACAAATGCCTTTTTTTGCAGCTTTGATGACAAAAGGTGGGATTTCCTTGCCTGTGATGTTCTTTTGAAGTTCTGGCTCCGAGCTGTTGTTGAGCGCATCGGCCAGGTGTTTCAGGCCACCATTTTGGATTAGCTCCATCTTGTTCTTCATGTTCTCATAGATCAAGTTGCGTACAGCACCGGTAGAATAACGCAGCACTTCATCATTACTGCTGTCGAACAGCTTCACCAGCGCAGGGATTCCTTTAGCTATACGCACCTTCAAAAAAACAAACAAATAGGAATTATTCTAGAAATTATTTCGTGTTTTCATTACTTTTTGAGTTCCTCTCTCATTAGGAACCTGTTTCCTATTTGACATCTTTATGTCAGCTAAGATAATCAGCTGCTGGTTGTAGTTTCATAGTTACTATACAAACATGAAAGGATCAATATTTTCTCATTTAAAAAAAGGTTAAAAAATCTTCCTTTAAACAAATTTTAGATAACTAATTCAACAAAATGATGAAAACTACACTAGTCTTATCAGTTGATGTTTTAATCTCTAACGTTTGAACATTTAAACAGCTCTTTTGACCTGAATCTGAGCAAACTGACTAAGATTAGCAGCTAAAACATTATTTCCAGTTAAACTGCCGCAGAACTTCTTGTCACCTTCAGACTGCTCAGCTTTGATTTCTTACTTGGCTCTGACTGCTGGCTACAACTTGCAAACAGCGTTCTTAAGGTAATTTCCAAGCAGTCTAGGGTTCCTAGCATTAATCACAGTCTTTATCTTGGTCACAGTTCTCATGTACTTATGGAATCCTAAATTTAGTTTCTGTGAGTCAGAAAGTGCCAGAAATGTGAAACAACTTTGGAAGGGACTGGAGACCGATGAAGCCAAGTTGTGACTCAGGTGTGACACAGTTGTAATTAAAATGAGCACAAATTAAGACACTTCATGGCTAAATTGCAACAAAGTTTGCACGAGTGTCGCAATTGAATTTTCTGTTTTGACACGCAAATGAGTCATAACATATTCAGTGTGATTCAAACCGAAACGTTGCTAATTCTCTTGCTCCTTTGAGTCTCGCTCTAGTTGCAGATTCATTAAGACTTGGTTATGTACTGTAGATCATTCAGGAAGCTCGGCCCTGCCAACAAGTGAGGCATTGCAAGAGCAGAGGATAGAGAAGAACTTCTT
Organism: Callopanchax toddi; assembly: GCA_006937965.1. NCBI lineage: Eukaryota > Metazoa > Chordata > Actinopteri > Cyprinodontiformes > Nothobranchiidae > Callopanchax > Callopanchax toddi. The sequence continues at coordinate 1,928,962 of SSNR01000001.1, forward strand.
TTTGTTTTAACACCGTGGTTTGCATTCTGATAGAACAACGAATGGGAAGCTACAGATTTATAGGCTGTGGTTTCTTTGGTGTTACCACAAATGGAGAGACATCCATCAATGGCTGTCAAACGTTAAGGAATGCGAAGAGAAGAGCGCCAGAAGAATTAAAGCCACAAGCTGAATCTGCTCAAATTACCTCATCTTTTGCATCTTTGTTATGAAAACACTGATGTTGAAGGAACGCTGCACCCAAGACCTGTACCGCTGGGTCTTCATCCGCCAGGTTATCCACTGCCATTTCGACATTCATGAGCTTGAACCTACCAAACACAAAGAACTTAAACACAGAATCCAAAATTCTACGTAATAAACGCAGTGTTCTGCATATTTTCTACCCAAACATCTCATTATGGGATGTGTGAAATGCAAGGCCTGAAACTGAACTGCCACACCCTAAACCTAAACCAGTCCTGCCACTTTGCAGCCAGCGCAGCAGCATTAGGAAACACTCCCGCCATTATGATGCAGAAAGGTTGCAACATTATAAGAGTTTCATCCCTTAAATTAATTGAATTTCAGCCTGAATCATCTGAATGCCTGCAGCTGACTGTTTCTGATATAACAGTTTAACAAGACCTGTGACAGTTAAATATGCTTACATTAAAAACAAAAAGCCATCATTTAAATGTTTAAGTTAAATGTTTACAGTAAAAAGTTGAGCAGCATATTAAATAACTTGATTAAACTTTTGTTTTTAATTCCTCACCCCGACATTCCAGCGTAATCACCATCCTCTCTGAAAACATCCGCGCCCCCACCAACACTCTGAATGCTTCTGATTGACGTGCTGCGCATCAGGTTCCCTTGATTCTGCATTGCCAAGTTACCCTGGGAACCAGACATCGAGGACATCATAAATCCTCGATCCACTTGGTCTCCTCCGCCCATGTTGCTAGCACTTGAGGTCATCTGGTTCCCGGACATGGAGCCCATGCTCATTCGGTTTCTGTTGGTGATCCTGCTGATTGTGCGGTAGGCAGGGCCTTTGAAGGACTGCTGCTGTTGGAAACCTTCAACCCCTCCACCCATCATCACCCCGGCACCACGGGATTGGGATTGGCGCATGCTCTGCTGGGTCAGGGCGCCTCCTCCTCCTCCTTGCCTCATTTGGCCGCCGAAGCCATTTACTGCGCTCCGAGTATGAAGGGTGTAGGTGGCGTCCCGATCAGAAACCAAGCTGCCAGCATCGCTGCCATCCACCAACCAGGGATTCGCCGAGGACATGTTTCGAACTGAATGCACAGAAATGGCATCCGGGTCCATCCTGCTCTGCTGTCTCATGGACCCTGTGTAGCCGCTCATACGCATTCCATCTTGGTAATAAGCTCCTCCACCTCCTCCTCCTGCTGCTCCTATGCTCATCCGCTGAAACTGGGCTGATTCTGGGGCTGCAGACCGGCTACTGAATTCTTGCCTTTGTGATATACGAGGACCCTGAAGAAGAAGAAGACAGCAGTGACCATTACAATTCAATACGTTTTGCTAAATCAATCCATACGTTTGTATGAACTGTGTGTTGATAGAGTCGTTTCATTTGATTAAGCTTGACGAGGATTGAAGTAACCTTCCTGCCTTCTGTGTGACATATTGCTCAATAATTAGAGAGTATTGAGAGGTTTTCACTGCAGCGTCAGGTCTCTCTCTCACTCACAGCTCAAACATTTGTCACACATAGTCCGAGACGTTCTACCTCACCATAAAAATACTGGAATCTAGAGAGTAGACTTGAAAACACACAGCCTACTGTGAAATATCACACAATCTGTGTCCTGCTAGTCCCAGACTACAGACACTGTTTTTTGCTCTTCGTGAACATGCACTCAAATAACACCCATCAGCTGCATGTTTTTTAAAAGAAAACAGGAAACACTGATTTACTCACCATGGTTTGGGAATTTGAGTACATGTAGGAAGATCTAGAGCTGAAACCGGGGCTGTAGGTGTTGTATTTCGTTGAGGATGATCCTCCAAAGTCTGGAAAAAAGAAGCAAAACTTAATTTTATCCAATATACGTCATTTAAGGTCATATTTATGTGTGGAAAAACTGTAAACAGATTGATTAAAAGAAGTAAAAGTGAATTCCTAACAGTTTATTTAATAAAAACTGATTTCAGCTTCTTTATTGATAAATCAAAATAAGTATAATCTGCTAAATCCCACTTTTGAACCATTTCACAGCGGTGAGCAGCATGAAAGCCTTTACAGTTTGAATAGCAAGTGTCCTGTTGCACTGGAGGCTGAATGCACAGAGTCTGTAGCAGCAGGACCCGACCTGTCAACGGGCTCGACATCTCCGGTTACCGATCACTCCGAGAACACACAAAAACACTCACATGTTCAGGGCACAGTCGGTGTGTGAACTCCCGTCGCAGAATAAAGTCGACAGGCGAGGGTAGAGAGAGCGTTAGCGGGGAGTCAACACAATGTTACCAACGTCTACAGCAACTAACAGCAGCGTGTCAGTGGAGAAACCTGTTATTTATATGCCAGTTGTGGCGAATGTAAAAAAGTATTTAGGTATTTTTTGATAACATGCCAAAGTTGTAGGCAATTCTGCTTCCTGTTATTTAAAATAGTGTGTATTTTACTCAAACACAGCACACAAATAACAGCTGAGGCCTTAAAGCGATGGATCAGATGTTTTGTTGATTTGTGGAAAATCGGATGAAAAGTGAACAACCTCAGTTTGGAGAAACAAATTAGATCTGATCAAACAGACCAGCGGGACAAATTACAAAAGTGTCTTAAAACAATTACAACTCAAAAATCTCAATACAGTTTATGCTAACACTATTTTATAAACTTTACGTTTGCATGAATTTCCCATTTCATGTTTCTTTCCAGCAGATTCATTGTAAAATTCCAGTTAGAAGTGCCCCAGTAGTTAGTGCCACACCTGACTTCTATTATAAGAGTTCTAAGGAAATAACTGCATAACATGAAATCTATGATATTGTACCAAATTTAAAATAACACTTGCATTAAATGCATAGACATGTTTTAGATCAGAGTTGTTTGAAGACAACAGAAACAATCTGTAGCATTCAGACTAACCAGTAACTCTAATCAGAACTACTCTGTTTCTTCAAACTGAGGTTGTTGCATATTGATTCTAACTTTTTAACAGAAACCAACTTTTAGGTTCCTAACCAGCCTCGACCTCAACATCCAACATGGCTGCCTGATACATGAAAATGTATCATGGCTGCTGCAGTCATAAAAGTTTTACATTGACTTTGTTGGTTTGTATCTCAGTAAATCAAGTCACACACGCCGTACTGCCCAACACTGTTACATAACATGTAGCTAGCTACAGAGTTTGAATATTAATAGCTTGTATTGCTAACACAAGTTCCCAAATCCAAGTATTGAAGTAAATGGCACGCAGCAATAAACTGTAAAATAAGTCTAATTCATCCTGAAAGGGACCAGCTGTTTAACAGAAATCTGTTACATAGTGACTGAAGTCAACAACGAAAACTAAACCATCATCCACTTTCCACAGCAGAGTATTTCTTAGTGCACTAACGGTATGTCAGAAGCAGTAACCAGCAGCCAGTGATCTGTACCAGTCTGACATTTTTCAAGTTCTCCTCAGAAATCTGAAGACGTTCTCAAACATCATCGCTTCTTACAAGCAGCTGATTTAAAGGCTGAGCGGTATTTTAACACTACACATTTGTCCCAGAGTACACAATGTCATGGATATGCAAATACATTCCTGTCTGCATCTCCGTCCCTCCCCTGCAGCTCGGGCAGACCGACACTGTAAAACTCAACAAAGGCAGGTTGTAATCCCAGGGTTATTCAGTTCACTTTAGTGGGGAATTTTTCTCTAAAGCAGCGTGAATTTGAGACAAGATTACAAACAAATTGTTGCATAAGTGAAATAGCGCTCGTCGACATAAACGCACCCAATGTTCTCAGACAGCTAATACGTTGCTAGGATCACTCGCTCGGATCACGTCTACCCTAGAGGTTGGGTTGTAAACTCCAGCTGTCTGCATCTGGTTTTGGGGAGGTTATCGTTCCAGGGTGGGAATGCTCAGCCAGGATGTGGAGGTTTTCCACAAAATAGAATAAAAAAAAACATACAAGTTTAAACCAGAGAGTGTGTTTATTCTTTGCTCTTAAGGGTTGGACCAGTTCTACATACAGGTCATCCTGGTCTTAGTTTAAAATGATCCCTCCTTTTTTTTTTTTTTTAAGTGGAGCTGAGGACCTCACCGACAGGTTTCTGTGCATGTGCGCTCAGGTTGTGCCTGAGAAGCTGCTGTTTTTTCACTTCCCATGTGAGTGACGAGGAGGTTTTGAAGTGCCTTCAATCGTTCCCCCAGAGGGCACGCAGCTAAAAACCAGTTGGTACGGCGGAGAATGACTGACATGTTTTCTGACGTGACCCATGCCCAACCCTGACAACACCTAACACACCTGAAAGCAGCAGCACACGGAAACACACCCTGGAAACACCTTCAGCCCTGCTTTTCCCTCCAGATTGTCTATGGACTTTAAGTTCAATCATCAAGACTCAATCCACTCCTTCTTTGTCCCCCCCCCCCCCCCCCCCCCCCCCCCAACTGATTTTCTACAGAGACGTGGCATTCCTTTCAGATTCCCCTAAATGTGTTTGGTTTTCCTCATCTGCAGACAGTCATAATGAAATCCTCTGAAGCCACAAACCGCTGATATGACACTGAAATTACAAAGACAGGTTTCAGTGCATGTTTGAGGCACAGCGCTAGCTCTCATCTTTGTTTACAGACGTTTCAGAGGAAATAAAGTCTCACTGTTCGACAGCATGTTTTCCTCCAAACAAAGCCTCGAGCGAATGAGAGAGAGAGACGCCCAGGCAGGGTGTTTGAAGGGTACGAAGAAGTAAAAAAAAAAACCCAACAGAATGCATGCATTCAGCCTTTAAAAGACCAGCCTGTCGAGGCAGGAATTGCCAGCGTCTCTGGGAAAAGTGAAAACTAGAAGAGCGAGTACGAGGCTCACCTTTTTCATCCACGCAACCAGAATCTAGAGGATCTTTATCTAACGTGAATTCGATAAAAAGGCATAATGTAGAGGCGCCCTGCGTTTAGTTAAACCCAATGACTTATGGGACATGAATGAAGCAAGCAGCAACAAGCAGGTACACAAGTTTAACACATCAGAGGATTTCTGTTTGGCACAGTTTCAACTACTTGACTGTATTAAATCATTAGATGGACGCAATCCCTACTCGAGAAAAACTTTTATTTTACTTTTAGAAGCCTCGTCTATTCAGAAAATCATACTTCAGCTTAGACTATATGTGTGTGTAGATGTTTTTTTTTCCATGCAACATATTTTGACAACAAACAAAAACAGCTGGTTCTCACAACAACCCACATCTCACTTCATCCACGCAAGTAGTGAAACTCTACCTCTGGCACAGAGAGTCCAACCTTCGCCCCGCTATCAGGGGCGTTCATGAAAGCAGCACTTGTTTAGGCCTGTTACACATTAACCGTTTGTCATGTGCGCAGACAAGACGCTCTGTTAAACTCCTGCTGCTGCTGCTGCTGGAGGACAAATTAATAGCTCTCCCTAAGCGCTGATGAGAAACAAATAAAACAGGAATCCAGAAAGGATGAGTAACCGGCCATATGTGTCACCAAGCAAACACGGTCACATTCAGCCTCACTTTCACATGATTTACTCTGCTTGGTCATTTGAGCTGCGTTCAAGTAAAATGAGACAAAAGAGAAAGTAGTCACCTTTTTTTAAAATTCACCGGATGGCCGACAGAAATTTGAGTCCTCTTTTAAATGACCTTTTTAGTAAACTTTAAAACGCTATCAAAAAAACCTTGATTTTTAGCCTTTTTTTGTTAAAATTGACAGACGATCAAACACTGAGAAATATATGGAAGACAAAAAATGCCAAAATCAAAAAAAAAATTATTTTAAGCTATGTTTTTATATATTCTCAATAAATGATTGCCCCTCAATTTATTTCAATGAACTTAAAATTTTAAACCCTTTAACGTTTTCCATTTCTGTATCATTTCCATTTTGCATTTACTTCCCCTTGTCTGCATATTTCAATATATATAAAAAAGCATTTCCACACAAATTCCTGCAACTCTGTTTGACATTGATGTTCTACTTTTTTTATTCAAATGAGGTACGCTGTATTTTTGACTGCATCACAGCAAAAGTACACAACAGGCTAACCACTACAGTCATTAGCAACAGCCGCTGAGATTAACATGTGTAAAAGCAGCTTAGCGTAGATTTTCATTCCAACGCTGGAAAAACAACTTCTGCTCATCGGTTAGCGACAGAGAACACTGTCAGAGTGCCGAATTACGAAATGCATTAGAACCATAGGAACACAGCAGGGAGCCATATTCTCTACATCTGGTTTCAGGTTGTGAAATACACAGAATTCCATCTGAGGTTGAAATGACTTCCAGTGCAAATAAATCAGCTGCTACTCCACCACCCAACCAGAATCCAACATGGCCGCCTTGTCAGACTGAAACTTCTACTAGTCAAAGAGCTGCTACAGAGTTTGAAAGCAATTTTAAAAAATCTGCTTGTATCACTACTAACACTCAGCCTGGTCAACTTGGAAACAAAATGAAATTTAATGTGACGTCTATCCAAGGTTTGACCTCCTACTTCAAAAAAACTGACAGGAATAATTTAGACTAGGCTGCGCCCTAAAACACAAGCCACGCCCACTAATTTGTATAGTAAAGCAGGGATAAACATGATAAGTATAAAGAAAATGCAAACACTGATTTTAACAGCTGGTGAAGCAATAGGAGGGAAAATGCAAAATTATGATACAGAAATAAAAATATGAGCTTAATTTGTTGATATTTGCATGACAGAAAAATATCTGCTGAACTACATTTAATATTACGACACAATTTTTTTAAATCGTTTTCACAGCTTTAATGACCTTGTCTGTGTGTTTGTTTGTTTTTTTTTTTACTTTCTTTGTTAGATTGAGGTAAATAAGATCATGAACAATAAAACTACAAACACCTGAGAGGGGAGAAGAAAACATTTAGGGTCTTAATGTTTTATAGTCCCGTTTTATCTTCTCTGAAGTTTGACCTTGGTCTCGTAAAAGTCCATGAAACAGGTTAGTGGTTTTATCTACTTCTGATTCAGTTTCCTGTCAAACTGAAGGACCTTGATGGTCCTTACCTGACATGGCGTAGTGCGCTTTGGTGGATCCATTCTGACGCGGAAGCGTGGATTTCTCCGCCAGTCTCAGCTGGATCTGCTGCTGGACGCGGCTCTTCGCCGCCTCGTCCGACAGGCTGCCCCCCAGCTGGACGTCCGACGGGAGGGCGTAGGTGGTGACGGTGGTGTTGGGCTGTAAGGCGGAATAGAAGACGCTATCAGAGGCCAGGGCGCTCATGGTGGCAGCTTTACAGACCCAAACAGAGCGTCCGTGCTTCCTTCTTCCGTGGACAGACTGTCTGTGTGCTGCGCGTCGTGGCAGACCCGAGACTCACAGACGGACTCACAGTCAGAGGGGGCGGAGCCTCACCTGGAGCGTCGGAACGCACACCTGACTCACAGGTGAGCCAGACCCCTTCAGATAAACACCTGAGCTGACTCAGGTGTCTTATCAGTCAAACGTAGAGGAAAAAACTGATAACAAGCATGATTACCGTCTTCATGGAAACAGAATCCCCAAAAAAACCTGAGAGGTTTAGAACTCCTGAACATTTATAGAAACAACTAAAATCCTTTTAGTTTGTTTGAATCACTTTTTGATCACTTGTAAAAAAAAAAACAAAAAACAAAAAAAAAAAAAAACACTTAATGTTATGATGGTGTAGTAAGATATCTGAGCTCAAACCCTTCATGTTTTAACTAGTTCTTATAGTTCAACATTATGACCGCCACAGCACTGGTTCTCAACTGGTGGGTCATGGACCTTTTCCTGGGTTATCTAGAAAAAATAAATAGGAATGTCTTCCATTTATATTCTTCACCAGTAGGAGTGAGTGATTGAATAGTTCAATAGTTAAATTCAGTGAGTGGGTTTTACCTAGGGCTAAATATTTAGTCTATTTAATCTATTTCTTGTTAAACTGTTTGTTTTCACACTTCAGTGACTTGTAGCTAAATTTGGAGAAAAACTCAGAATTTAAACCTTAATAGGAAGAAAATGGAAAATTTCTAACTTGTTTCATTAGTTACTCAAGTTTTTTCACCAGAACAACAAACTAATGTATGATAGTACAAAAACACATACTGAGGTACTAGGTCAAACATGGTCAGTATCTGTAAAAATATATATACGTTATTACAAGTTACTTCACTGAAAAAAATGCAGATACTGTTTTAGTCTAAATTTAGTGGAAAGTAAACTTCTAAAAAAAATAGCCGGTGGTGTTGGATTTAAAGTTGTAGGATTAGTCATCTTTACTGAGGTTTAACTTATAAGTATCCATGGAAAGAGTAACAGTCTCTCTATGAAAATCCTGGAATCCCTGCAAAACCTGTAGGTATTGAATCAGTTTGGTGTGTTTCAGCCACAGGTGTCCCACACTGAATGACCTTCAACCACTCCTGGTTGAGGAATGGGACGCCATTCAACAAAATGTGACCAGGCTGGTGACCAGCATGAGGTGGAGGAGCCTGTGGCTGTGTATGCATCCTCCACATGCTACTGAGGCCTCTGACTGTGAAATAGCGTGTACAAATGGCCAATAAAAATAGTTTTAACTTATTACAACAGGAAAATGTATCGTCCAGCTGCTACCCACATGTTTATCTGTGTGATACTTAATTCTTACACATAGTACCTTGTAGTAAAGGTGGATAATCAGACTTTCCAAAATGTCAACTAAAACACCAACAGGTATTAGGAAAGGGGAGAAGTAATTGACTGAATTAACCATTTTTATCATGACCAAAAACTCAAACAAACGAGTAGATTAAACGTACTCACTAATTTATAATCATATATTTGTAGTGATTTATTTAATCTGACTATGGGTGGTAGTGAGGGGATGTGCATAAACAATTAGGCTCAGGTGGTGGAGCGAACGCCGGATTTTTACCGCTTGTTACACCAACGCCTTCTGCTATAAGAGCAGATGTAATATATAATGCAATAGTCAATACAAAATGTATAATTTTATTTTATCATCTATTAAAAGTTGCCTGAAAGCATTTTTATAGTTATTTCAAGTTAAAAAGAAAATTTTTGTCAGGATATTTAGAGTGAGTTTAGAATAAACAACTTTTTGCATCTCTAGCTGTAAAAGCTTTTTTTTTTTTTTTTTTTTTTTTTTTGCATTTTTTTGCTTGTTTGTAGTTTATGATAACATTTCAACTTTACATTTCTCCCATTTTCACCAACAGCAACAATAACATATCTGCATCTGAAAGCTTAGTTATTTTTATTCTGCACTTTTGATCCATGTTTAGATTATTTAGATTATTATTTCACACACATAAGATTAGATATGCTTTCACTTAGTAATTAATTAATCCCTTCATCTTTAAAAATAATGTGATTATAAGTTGATTTGACTTCATTTATAAAAACTGTGTGAACGTTGTAAGCTAAACTCCTTTTGTGAGACACACTTGAGGAGATATTTGAAGTGTCACACACAAGCAATGAATAAAAAGATAAACCATGAAAGAGTTTTCATCCTTTTCAATGATTAAATCACCTCCTCAGTCTACAGACGTCTGTTAATCAACCACTGATTCTAATCAGGTGTGTTAAAGCAGAGAAACATCTAAAACACGCAGGACGGTGGCCCTGAAGGGACAGAACTGGACATCAGTGCACCATCATTATCTTTAAATGTTCACATGTGAACATGGGAAAACACCTTAAGATGTAAAAAAACTGTTTTTCTTAGATTAAAACATGAAGTCTGAAAAGGTTTCTCGTCATTTTATCAGCAAAAGGAGGATTCTGAAAAATAATTTTACCCACCCTCTAGGAATACATCATTTCTTAATTTAAATGTTTCACCACAATATAAAAGTGAACATTCAGATTTAGGTTGGATTTAAAGATAACGTCACCTTTAAATGGGACAAATAAACACAAATCATGAAGGGGAAACTTCCCTGACAAAAGCTTCCAGGTTTTTCATTGTTTTGTTGCTGAAACACCTCAGTGTCTGGGTTCTAATCTTTTTATTTGATCATCTTTGCCATAATCTCAGTTTTGTGAAAATTTTGTTCAAACACATTTTAAATGTATAAATATTTGAGAACAAATATGCAAATAAGAATAAAATAATGACTTGTTCAGCGCTTTCTCTCCTTTTTTTTCTAGTTTTTAAAATTTATTTTGCAGCAAATCCTCATGAGGGAGATTTGATTCTCTGCTGTTATAAAGCTCAGGTAGAAAACGTGTTATTTGAGCTGTAAGCAGAGCTTTGTCAAAGATTTCTTTCTTTTATTGTTGTTAACAAACTGGCATAAGACTGAGTTCAGTTTGAAAGATTGTTCCAAGGTGTGGCTGCTTGCACTCTGTTATTAGGCTGAGCCACACCTTAGTTTTATATTCTTTGTTTGATCTGAGCTCCGTAACAAGAGTTGTCTCAAATGCAAAATCAGGAGTTGAACAGTTTATATGCATTTTAGTGTTTAGATGTCTAAAAGAAGTAGAAAACAAATGTATTTTTTACAGTTCTTGACTGAATTTCTTTGTTTTAAACACTTTTTTTAAAAGCTGTTCCTTCAGCCAATCAGTCTCTTGATAGATATCTGTGTATTTCATTGAAGCAGATCAAAGTCAACACTAGGTTTACACTGATTGAGATCAACAATGAAAGAGCCGCTTCTGTAGGTTATCAGATGAAAAATCACTTTTTCTTGTTCCCTTCAAATCCACCTAATCTACCTGACTGTGGCATCTTTGTAAGCAGAAACAGTCAACATATTTTTTTAAAAACCAGCAACAAGTGAAACTTTATGTCAGCTAAACAGCATTTAAAAAAGTAAATGTTAGTTTCTGAAGTCTGGACTTACCATGACCACTGAGGATGAGTGTGATCTCCTCTGAAGGATTTTACCTGCACTGATCAAATCTAGTGGGAGTTACAAAGTATTAAAACTTTTAATTATAGTCGCCGCCCTTAAAAAATTATAATACACTCTCCCTAGTGAATGCCAGAAACACAACACAAAAAGGTGAGTCAACCGACGTTTGGGTGTGTTAGAGAAGAGTCGGACCGACTGTCTGAATGACGAGCACAGACACAGAGCGACACAAACACAGATTTAGTTTCTCTCCTCAGTCATAGGATTTCAGATGATTAATTTCTATAAAACAGTACAAGGAAACATTTTAGGACTGGATTTGTCTGAGTGTTTTGTTTTTGGACAGGATTTATTAGATTTAAGTAGAATGAATCAATCAGCATAGTAGACATTAAGAGCAGCAGAATTCAACTCTGACTCATCTGTGTGTGTGTGTGTGTGCGTGCGTGCGTGTGCATTAGAGAAAGTGATAGAATGTTCTTGACTTGTTGTTTCATGTACCAGCAGCCTCCATCTGCTTTATCTTTTATTCTCTGAAATGATGCTTCAGGAGTCGTTACATCAACACAGAGCTGGCACTGGATGACTGTTATGGATGCATCACATGTACCTGGGTATCCATTACAGCCATGCATTGTGGCTGTTTTGTCTCATAATTTCTCTCTTGATCTTCTCAAACCCTCCCCACCTGGAGTTTCACAGCCCACTACGGGGTCTTGACAAAACTACGTTGTTTTAGTAAACAGTTTCCAGTCAGATTGAATCTAAGTTCCAGTGAAACCTTCGTTTAAACATCATCTGAAGACCTCCTCTGGTTGATTCAGGTCTCATATCTGCCTCCATCACTTCATTCAGGATGAGATCCTGCCTTCAGCTGGTTACCTGACCTCTTGGTGATCCCCTTCTCCGAGCTCCATCAGGACATCCACCTGCGGGGACTCAGAGAGCCTCGGTTCAAAAGGCACTCAATTCCTGTTTCTTGGTGGCAAAACAAAGTGAAAACCTTTGCTCGGGACACATTCTGGTCTAATGCAAAATTAAAATCTTTATTTTCAAACTTGAATGACTTTTCTTCCCTGATTCAACATAACCAGGCCCTGATTCTAAATATTAAAAAGTCTAAAACCTAAATTCACGCTTGATTTCCCAAACTTTAGTCCAGATCTTGCTAAATGTCCCAGTTCAAAGTTGTTCTTCTTGCCTGAAACTCATCCTAAATATTTATGCATTAAGTTTAAAGGTTTGTTATACCTGCTTTATTATTTAAAATTAATATACAAAAGGTTTTCAGGCTTTGATATCAGATTTCATATATAGTATGATTATTATTTTGATTGCGTTATTTTAGAATGTGTTAATAAATTTAATGTTTGAGTCTCTCAGTTCACTGTGAAGGAGAACTTTCATCCTTCAGATTAAGAGCTGAATATATTTATTAAATGGATAGTATCATAAATATTCAGCTGGTGCTTAATAATGGGTTTCAATACAAAGCTACAGAAAATTGGGCTTTGACTGACTGGTCCAAGTTTAGCTCTAACAAAGCACAACCTTTCACTTTTCAAACACATTTCCCTGTAGTTTAGACCACAAGTAAACTGGTCTTTAAACACCAGTTTGCTGGGGGGCTCCTGAAGTGATGTATGTTCTCATTATAACATTCACCACACAAACAGAAATCATAAAAACAGTCCTCTCAAACTGTAAGGCACATTGTTTATTCCCAGACAACGCTCTTGTTATTTGCCTGAATGTAATTTTTGCTGAAATGTCAAAAGATCCACAATTAAAATTAAAAACAGTCTGAGTTTAAGAAAGAATGATCTAAGTTACGTAATCATCTGCCTCTTTCTAACATCAGAGGATCAAGTCTGAACAGAACAAGTTCTGTCATTCAAGAAAGTGCAAGATAACAAAATGCTTTGTCAGCAAACATCAAGGTAATTGAAGAGTACAGCGGTGAGAATAAGTCATCTATTGTTTACCTGTTTAATGTTTTTAATCAAAATCGGTTTTAATCTGCTCTTTCTTAAATGTGGGAAATCACAAATACCTGCAAAATGACATGTTTTTTCTCCTCATATCATAAATCAAATCTGCCAAACGCTCTGAACATGTCGAGCCTTCTCTCTCTCTCTCAAACAAACTAGATTTGATCAATGAGTCATGCACAACTGCCGTGCAGCAAAGTAATGAAACGTTCATTTTGAGGAGCAATAAAGTGTTTTGGTCTCATATTTTAGATCTTCCTGTTTACTCTTTGTTCTGTTTTTAGTCTTCAGAATTTCATGTTTTGATTAAAAAAAGTTTTTAGGAAAAATAAAAACAGCACAAATGGGATTTCAGTAGGAAAAAAATGAGTTGATGACATTATGCACAAGTTTGTGAGCTTCAAACTAATTTTTTTGTTTGAATCAAATTGCATTTTATATATTTTTTGTACACAATGACCTCTGTTGTCGGGTTTTAAAGTGGACATATGGATTCCCACCACGCTGTTAATATCACTGACCTCAGCACCTTTAATCTGGAGCCAAATGGCAAAGTTTAAGTTACCACAAGGGATCAAAAAGGATGACAAGGTGAATTTTTACCTGAGTGTCACACTCAGTCAAGAAACTGTTGACAAAACCCAAAAAATCCCATCAACATTCACCAAATTCTTCCAGAGATCAGCAAAGACGTGTGGTCTGAGCTCGAGGCTGTCCCTAAAATTCAAACTTCGTCACAACTGACATCAAAACACAAAAAGCTGTTTAACTTGGTGAGAAGGTAACAGAACAAACATGAGCTCTGAGCTCTGGGTGTGGCTGCTGTCTCTGTGCTAGAAATACTAGTCTGTTCAGTTCTTATTGCAAAAACAGTGTGAAACAGGCACTGCCGTATGACACTGCCCCCTTGTGGTCAATCAAAGAAAATACAGCTGGTTTGAAATAGGAGATGCTCTATAAATGTAATACCATAAATTCTATGTTTACATTATTAGAAAATGCTGCTCATAATTTGTAAATTCCTTCATTTCATAGATCATAAAAAATAAAATAAAATGGAAACGGCTGGTACAGGAACGTTAGCTTAATTTATTAGCATTCTTAAAACAGGTGGCAAAAAAAAAAATCAGGTTTCTTCAATGAGCGGAGCTTCACAAGATAACAAAGGTGGAAATTTTTCATCAAGTTTGTAGAATAATCAGTCAACTAAAAACATCTCAGCTGATCAGAGAAACCTTAAATAACACTGTCATCTGCAGAGAGGTGCAACATAAACAGCTGATCATGAAACACACAGCTGTTATTAAACATCAGTTATATATGTACAATTTATACACCTATAAAAACACAACTACTGGCTGCTAGAAAAACACTTTCCACCAAACTGAGCTTGTAAAAAAAATTATTTGACAGGTGTCGTAGAAAAAATATAAAAAAAATGTCTCACAGCTAGAAGGGAAATCATTAATAAGGGACAAATAAGCAGTAATAAAAACAAAAATCTAATCTAAAATTAATGGAAAAATACAGATCTTGTGCTCTGAGCAGCGCAGACCGACGTGTCTCTGGTGAAGTGGATCGTTCTCGTTGCACCGCTAGTAAACCCCTGGGCTGTTCCGAATCCCACAGCAGAGCACCATGGTGAAGATCATCTCAAAGATCTGAACGTAGACATGAAATAAAAGTGTTTAGGTGTCTGTCCTAATCAAAAAACAAAACAGGGTTTCAAAGAAATGTTGGTAGTGTGTGAAGATGATGCTGCTCACCATGATGACAGCAACCACCAGGGCAGCGAGGCCGATGTGGTGGAGCTTCTCAGAGAAGAGCAGGATCAGTTTGTTGTGACAGCCCTGAAGAGGAGGAAGAGACGAAGATGTGGTAGGTTTGACCTCTTACACATGTCGTCATGATGATCACATAGAGCAGGGTTTGCTGTCAAAACATCTGCTGCTCATGGAGGTCTTTTTGCATCAAACTGTTACCTGATCCTAGTGTAAATATAATATCTCAAATTACAGGACAGGGTTGAATGAAGTTCTTAGAAGGTAATCACTGGATATACACCTAGAACGGATTAACACTTGAGACCAATCTGATTCAAAATCACAACTAATCAACCTTAGCAAACACAGAAATGGTCACAACTCAGTCCATTTTACAGATATTCAGCTACGACTTCGTGTGGCAGTAGCTGAGAGTCTTTT
Source organism: Callopanchax toddi (assembly GCA_006937965.1). Lineage (NCBI taxonomy): Eukaryota > Metazoa > Chordata > Actinopteri > Cyprinodontiformes > Nothobranchiidae > Callopanchax > Callopanchax toddi. The sequence continues at coordinate 1,944,221 of SSNR01000001.1, forward strand.
ATGAAACATATTCTGAGGCTAACAGGTCACACAGGATCTGATGAAACTGTGAGAAAAACAGATGTGGGTCAGGGGGGGCCAAGTCCATAGACTGAGCTACTGTCCAACACACCTGAATCAAATGAATGGCTTGTTAGCAGGCCTCTGCAGAGCTGAATGACACGCTGATGAGGGAATTTAACCATCTGATTCAGGTGTGTTTGAGCAGGGACGCATCTATCCAGCATAGTAGCTCTTGAGGACTGGACTTGGGCACCCCTGATGTAGATGACTGTGCATACCTGATATTTTGGAGAAGAAATGGTCTTTGCAGGACACAACGTGCTAATGAGTTGTGTGAAGAGAGCAGTGTCTTCTCCTTTTCCACAGCATTTGAGCTAAAGAGAAAAGCAGCAACAGAAACACAAAATCAAGCACTCTCTCTATATTTATATAGTAAGTAAGTAAGTAAGTAAAGTTTATTTCTATAGCACCTTTCACAGAAAAAATCACAAAGTGCTTCACAGAAAACAGAATCAAACATGATAAAAACAAATAAAATCAATAAAACAAAATATCATTACAAATCAAAATCATTAAACAACAACAAGAGAACACAAAATAGTTATTTAAAAGCAGTTTTGAATAATTGGGTCTTCAACTGCTTTTTAAAGGAGTCCAGACTGTCTATACAGCGTAAAACTAAAGGAAGTTCATTCCAAAGTCGCGGTGCAACAGACTGGAAGGAGCGATCACCTCGACTTTTAAATCTGGTCCTTGGAACTGTTAGGAGATTCTGGTCTGTGGACCTGAGAGCTCGGGTTGGAGCGTACGGCTTTATCAGTTCAGTAACATAAACAGGAGCTTGACCATGTAGGGCCCTGAAAGTTAGAGTCAGGATTTTAAAATGAACTCTACATTTAACAGGTAACCAGTGCAGAGACCTCAGAATAGGAGTGATGTGATCTTTCCTGTTTGCTCCAGTGAGGAGCCTCGCTGCAGAGTTCTGGACCAGCTGAAGGCCATAAAGGGCTTTTTGGTTCAAACATGTGAAAAGTGTGTTACAGTAATCTAGACGGGAGGAGATCAAAGCATGAAGAACCATTTCCAGTTCAGGTTTTGACACCAACTTTCTCAGTTTGGAAATATTTCTCAGATGATAAAAACAGTTTCTGACCAGCTGTTTTGAGTGACCTTCAAGAGACATTGATTGGTCGAAAATAACACCCAGATTCCTCAGGTTTGACTTTACAGCAGAACTTAAATGTCCAATATGTTGACTGATCAGAGGGACCATCCTATCAGGGGCAACAATCAGACATTCAGTCTTTTCAGGGTTTAACTGAAGGAAGTGATTTTCTAACCAGTTAGTAGCTGACAGACACTCCAGTAGTTCAGACAGTTTGTAGAACTCTGAGTCCTTGAAGGAGCAGTACAGCTGAATGTCATCTGCATAAAGGTGGTAGGAGACATTGTGACATCTACTAATGATCTGTCCAAGAGGATGGAGATATAGTAAAAACAGGAGTGGACCCAGAACAGAGCCTTGGGGTACCCCACAGAACAGATCTGTAGTATCTGACATGATGTTGTTTATATGGACACTGAAACTTCTGTTTGAGAGGTACGATCTGAACCAGTCTAGAACTGTTCCAGAGATCCCCACCAGGTCACGGAGTCTGTTCACTAAGGTGCTGTGATCAACAGAAAGGTCCAACAAAACTAAGACTGTAAACTCCCCGGAGTCTGCTGCCATCATGATGTCACTGGATACTTTGAGTAAAGCTGTTTCTGTTGAATGTTTTTTACGGAAACCAGATTGGAATTTATCAAAAATGTTGTGTTGTTCCAGAAAAGAGACCAGCTGATCAGCCACAACTCTTTCTAAGAGTTTAGAGATATAGCTCAGTTTGGAAATGGGCCTGTAGTTATTTGGCTGAGAGGAGTCCAGACTGGGTTTTTTAAGGATGGGTTCAATAACAGCGTGTTTAAAGATGGAGGGGACGGAGCCGGTTTGGAGGGATAGATTGATAAAATCAACAATGCATGGGCCAACTAGGTCAAAAGCTTTAAGAAGCAAAGAGGTTGGGAGAATATCAGCTGGGCTTGAAGATTTTTTCATGTTTTTAAGAATGAGACAGATGTTCTGAAAATGAACAGGTGTGAAGAAGGACCAGGTATGGGAAGGAGGAGGGTGGATGGGAGAACAGGGAGCAGATGGGGGTGAGAAACCTGACCTGATGTTTCTATTTTTGTTGTCAAAGAATGAAAGGAAGTTGTTACAATCAGACCTTGAGAACACAGGGATTTGGGGCGTTTTAGGTGAAACTATCTGATTGATCGTGTCAAACAGAACTTTGGAGTTTTTATTTGAGGAAATTAGTTGAGAGAAGTAAACAGCTCTGGAGTTTTTAACCATTTCATTTAAAGATGTTATCAATTCCTTAAGGTACAGTCGGTGAATTTCCATTCTTGTTGTATAAATATATACTCTATCCTCTGTAAAGGTCAGGTGACGTACCGTAGTGTGGAAAGCGTCCAGCACTTTGATAGCTGCGTCTTTACTGGGGGAACCGGAGACATCCAGAGCCTTGATGTACGCGGCGTCGTAGAAATTAATCAGCTCTTTGGAAATCTGGGGAAGACCAATTAGATGTGGTTTAATAATGCTGAGGTGGAGATGTCCCTGAGAGATGTGTGTGTATGTCTCTGTGCGTACTGTGTCTCTGTTCATGAAGCCCCAGATTGCTGCAGCCACCTCACAGGCGAAGAGGATCACCAGAAAGAAGAAAAACTACAGAGAAACAAAACAGTTATCTGATTTTTTAGATCCTTTATTTTAATGCTTTTAAAATTAAATTTAAACTATGTCACAGCACAAAATAGAAAGTGTAATAAAATGAAAACTCACTGTCCCCAGCAGACACTGGGATTCCTGAATGGCGCCATAACATCCGAGAAACCCAACAAGCATCATGACCGCTCCCACGGCTATCAGTATGTACACACCTGGAATTACAGGGAGAGGCTATCAGCACTGTGCCTTCAGGACCACCAGGGGGCAGCAGTGTCATGAGAGACCTCTTAGACATGTCTCCTTTCTGTAGGATGACATAATCAACATCCTGAGGATAAACAGCTCCCAGTTCCTGAGTGATAACGGTGAAACTGACCAAACACAGCTGCTGCTGGTCAGGAAAGGAAATTCCTTCTGGACACCCTGGACGTCCCCCCCACAACCCCCTCTCTGCTCTGACCCCTGACCCTGAGCACTCCCCAGGAAACACGAGGAACTGTGTGAATCCACAGACACCCATGACACACACATGTGTTAGAGCAATCAGTGTGATGTAAAGAGAGCGGGCTCAGTGTGTTAACAGAAGTGTGAACACAGGGTTCAGTGCAGGACGAAGTCAACACAACTGGTAATAAAGCTCCAGTTACAGCAGGGGACTGGGTCAGGCCTCCTGTAGCTTAAAGCAAACGGTTTGTTATAGAAAAGCAAACATTTGATCATATTTAATAAAGTATTCATCATGCAAGTCGTTAACTTTTAGAGTGATCGTCAACGCTACTAGGATGTTACTGAAGGACTGGACTTCTACTGTGTAGTTTTAAATTACCTCTGATTTTTAAAAATGTTTTCATTGCAAACACCTAAAAGCTCATTTGTTCCTCTGTCAAGTTATAATTTAAGCTGATGGTGGTGACGGGATTCTGGTTCAGTGCTTGAGTTTAAGAGACAATCTTTTAAATATGAACAATAGAAAGAAAACAGACTTTTTTTCAGAAAACAATCAGGTATAGACAGCAAAACACAACCAGAGTCTAATTAAGATTTTAGACTTTTAAAGATTACAAATCATTTGGCTCCTTGAAAGTGAGTCCTAATGAAAATTGTGTGACTCACAGCTTTTGCAGTTTTGTTAGGTGAGAACAATCAATTGCTGCACTTATCTAAGACTAAACAGAATGAGTAATTTCTATCTGCAAAGTTAGTCATATTTCTACCACACCAAGAGAAAGCAGCATGTTTCACTTCACACTGCACCACAGAGGAGCTGCAGTCCAACGTAGCGTCACAGTCAAGACTCATCGATGGTCACTTTAAGAAATCCTGTTTCCACCACTTTTCAAGACAACTCCAGTTAGATGAAAGTTAAATGTTGCACCAGAAACATCCTGTTTGAACGTCTGGAGCAAAAATAGGCCCACAGTGCTGCTTCCCTTCAGAGCCTGCTTTATTTTTATTAGCAGATCCACAGGAAGTCATGTGCGGCACAGATTGGAAGTTGGGCTCAGACAGGAAGTGATCAGCATAACGTAGCTGCATAAATAAAATGCAAAGCTCTGTATAAGCTGCTGTTTGTTTTTTTGTAATGCGATAACTTGCTTCTCTATATTTGTTTAACTTGCAGTACTTTCACTCCATTTAAAATCAGGGATTATATTCTCTTTACTTGGATAAGCATCTGGATTTTCCATTTTCAATTCCCAGGAAAGCGGACACACACGCCGCCTCTAACGGAGCCTGTTGGGGCGCTCTGAAACAAACCAAGAGGCCTCCAACACCTAACACTCATTTATCACACACAACCAGTTCCCATCCTGACACCCCCCTCCGCTCTCAGGACTTTTGTTGTACCAAGATACAGCAAACCAGGGCCAGTAAATCTGCAATGCAGCAAAGGAGCCATTATTTCCACGGCCCTCCATTACTATGACAACACCCTTTGAGGTTTGGCGTCTATTGAGGCTTTAAAGGAGACGTGCAATTTTAGAAGTTCATTTATTTCACGTCTCTTGGTGTGGAGGAGGAAAAAGGAGGTGAAGATCAGCTAAAAGCTCTGCTGCATGTTCATCCAGAATTTAACACAAAAAAGAATGTTTGAATAATTTGATCTTGTCATATAGACTCAAAGAAATGTGTAAAATAGCCTGCGTAATCTTTCCTAATGTGATGTGTGTCATTAAAAGACTTATAGAGAAAACGTGCACTAGATCTTTGACTTGTCTCTACGGTGAATTTGATATGGCTCTATAGTCAGAACAGCTGTTTTACTACACAGAAAGCATGCCCCAAATTAAAAAGATGCTCAAATTGACAGTTATTACACTTATTATTGTTTTAGTCTGACAATAAAAGGATTAAAGTCACTCAGAATAACATAAAATAAGTTAAAGTTAGATTGTCTTGCTTAATTGAGCTGACAGATTAGGAACAGATAGAAACAGTAAGACAGAGATAACTGTATTCTTTGAAGGGCTGCCAGGTTTCATCTTTCAGGCCAGAGTTTTAAATGAAGATCATCGTATGTCTGGAACACAGACAGAAACAGAAGATCCTTCCTGCCCACAGCCAGAACAATCTACAATGACTCTTTGAAGAAACTTAAATTACAAGTTAAAGTTGCAGCGCTCAATGTTTCTTTAAATGCAGGAGAAAGTAATATTTTGAATGAAAACAGGCCAACAACTCCCTCCCCTTCATGTTAAAGCTCCTACCAAAGCCACGCCTCCATAGCCTGTGAGCGCACACCTTCTCCCAGCTGGAGGAGGAGAGTGCTGCTGACCTGCTGCAGAGCTTTAAATCACGTCTGACTCTTTTGTCTAAATTAGAAGATTCTGAAGCAGCTACTGGTAATTTTGCAGGACCTGTTAGCATTCTGACTATGTGTTGTGAATAACTCTCAGCTACTAATATTACATTTTAGCTGAGTATTTGTAGAATTTACTGTTACAAATTAATCAGATGTAAATCCAATGGTTACGTCCTAAGAGTTTTATTAGAAGTTGGCTGTGGTTCATTAGACATTTTGCCAACAATAATATGCACGCACGCACGCACACACGCACGCACGCACACACACACACACACACACACACACACAGGCAAAAACATCATCTGCTGCCTTTTGCTTTTTGGTGGTGGATGATTTGAGAAGTCTACCTTTTGGTTGAAATATGTCCTTAATTTTTTTTGCCATCTGCAATGTGGTCCAATTATTTTAACAAACACTGCAAACAACAAAAAAAGCTAATATTTTGTTTTTGTATAAAATAAATATTTTTTTCTTTCATTTACCTCTTCCTTTGATGTAATCAACCATGGAAAGGCAGCTTTAACGATAGAAGAGGTACCTGATGGTCGGCAGCAGTGAGTGGTCAGTTACCTGCTCTCTGCCGTTGTCTTTCATAAGCGTCCATTAAATATGAAGCCATATGGAGCATTGTTTACTTTAAAGTTAGATTTTATAAACACCAACCAGAACCAGGCCAGCTGTTTCCCACTGGTAAGGCTAAGCTAACCATCCTCTGACTCTGAGTTTGTTTTTACAAACGTGAAAGTTTTGTTGATCTTTTCATTTCCCTCTCAACAGGTTGTGCTGAAGCTGCACTGTGACTGTGTGAGGACTTGTAGCGCTAACCAGACCAAACTGCTACCAATAATAATAATTTCAAGTGCCGGTGCAGAAGTGGGAGTGTGTGTATTTCCAGTACTACATAAATACCACTTTGGGTTGCCAGGAAGCTAAAAACACCCACTTTAAACTCTAATTTGAGGGATAAAGTGCAGATGTACAAGGTCATTTGAATTATGTAAGGGCGTGTGTTCAAGGGAGGGTTAAGAAAATATTCCCTTGATCTTGCCTTGGGTGGGCCTTTCTTGCCGCGCTGCCTTTAAAATCACGAGTGCGCCTCTCCTCTATAAAAAGCTTGGGTTTGACTTTGCTCCGTATACTTACAGATTGGTAAGTATAGCAGAGCAGCAGGAGCCCACATAGAAATTAAAAGGTTTACTGGAGTTCACCACCACAGCAAACCAAGATCACGGACCTTTAAATGTTTACATCTTGTCGTGTTTTCAAAGAGCTGAGTGCGACACGAGACAAAAAATACCTGTGACCTGGTTACGAATGGATGACTTTTGGTGTTTCAGAGGCAAGCTGTGGAAATAAAAGGCTTAAAAATGTAGACGTCAACACCCAGTGGCTTCATTTCTGCACCATCTTTACAGAAGTTGTTTTCTCCAGGCTTGACATCTGTCTCAACATCTGCTTCAGGCATCTGGCTATACTTTCTAGAGAGCAGCTCAAGGAGACGGCTTTAAATGAGTTTTATATAAACATGTATATTTTCAGAGTTCTTGATAAATGAACACTTCTTTCAGAGTAGTTATGAATGAAAAAGTGGCGGCTGGGTGAGGTCACTCTTAAGTCGAGTTGCGGATTTACGCAGTTCCTGTTTCCTGCTCCTGTCTTAAGAGGTCAAACGGTCTCTTCTATTTCTAAACATCGCTGTCAGCTGAACATAAAGGCAGCAACTTTTAGTGAATTAGATCCCTTTTATTGCTGTTAAACTGTTTTATCACAAGAACAAAAAACAGAAGGTGTAAACATTTAGGCAAGTGGAAGTTATTTTTTTAATATTAGAATGTTCTTGCTATTTGTTATAATACTTGAGTGTGTTAATATTATTATTTTAGGTGAAGAGATTTGGAATTTGAACTTAAATAAACTTCAGCACAGTGGTATTGTCTCCATACTCACTGATGTAAAAGGTGCCCGGCGCCTGCTGCCCTTCAAACTGGAGAATGAGGAGGCTGCTGGTTTGGTTGTCATGGCGTAAATACAGGGCGACTCCTAAGATCACACCTCCAGCCAGCTGCCCCAAAGAGAAATAAGCTTTCATTATCACATGCTCTCACTTTAATTAAACCTGAAGGAATTTCAGTTAAACACCAAGATCCATTCGACAAGAACCAAAACAGACACATCATGATGCTAATGTAAAGCTTTGTGATTTTAAAAGAATGTATCTCACACTGACCGACGCCACAGTGAAAAAAATAAAAATAAGACGATGGGGCGTTGGAATTGAGCCATTTATTGTTTATATGCCAATTTCCATATCGAGATATCGGCCTCTTTTTTCCTGTCAGCTCACCATTGTTCTCACAGAAACAGGAAACTGAATCCACAATGTGAAAAATAGCAGAATGAGGAAGACTGGACTCAAGAGCTTTGACCATGACAAGCACAGCAGTAAAAACCAAGAGAGGAAACCATCGATCAAGGGCTGTGTGTTCAGGATATGGTGCTTTACAGAACTAAACTCTCAACATTTTACATACAAGCTTTTTATTCTAATATACTGTATGTCGTCCTTATGTGGCATAATGTCAAAAAACATGTATTTTTTTTCTGGAGGACGTTCTCAGAATTCAGTGAATCAAACTTAACACACACAAGAAATGTGGAAATCTAGAAAAATGCCAAGTATAAAAGCAGAACTCTCCTCAAATACGTTTAATCTCTTTCTTAAAGTGTTTTAAACATAGTTTAGTTTAGTTTGGCTTTCAAAGCAGCAACAAAAATCTAATATTTTTTCTTGAAATTGAGTTTTAAGTGTAAATTAACTCAGTGAAAGGAGGAATCTGCATGGGGCAGAGAGGATGAGACATTTAATAAAATATAATCCTGGTAGAGGACTCAGACCCCATCCAGCCCCAAAGAGCTTGGATGGTGCTCAGTTGATGAAAAGTGAGGGCATTTTCAGGTCCTGACTGACCAAAGTTTAGTTCTCTGTGCCGGCCCAGCCTGAATGATGCCTTCTCCAGACAGAACAGCCACGAATATAATCCTGACCGAAGTAATCTCCTAATTCTGAAGATTTGATCCTCATAAATATGCAACAAATAAAGCAAAAAAGGTGTTTTGTTTTAAACAAACAGAATGAAATTAAATGGCTCTAGCCACAGAGACAAAAACAAAAGAGTAAAATAAGTTAAACTCACCCAGAAAATAAAATTAAGGAAGAATAACATATATTTTATGCATTTTGTGCAGCCTGCAACAGCCATGTTGCCACTTCTTCTCTTCTCAGCTTGTCCTTTTGCTCAAACCAGAAAATGTACAAGTCCAGTCTGCTCCCAGGGGTCCCCCAGTCTGTGCCAGAAGGCTCACTTTATTCTGGCCAGTTGTTATAAACGCCTAGAGAGCAAACTCCTCCTTTATAATTAAGAGTGAAAACCGAGACTGAGAACTGCCCACCATCTGGAGCAGAGGAGGGGGAGGAGGAGGAGGGGGGGGGGAGGAGGGGGGAGCCCCATTTCCCCTCCAAAGGTTTAACAGAAAGAAAGAAGAAAGAAATAAACAGATATTTTAAGTGGGAAAATGACATCATGTTTTTAAAAATCCAATTAAAAAGAAATAATTTTACATAATGGTGAAACAAATAGCCATTCATTATTTTAATGAGAAGTTACTTCATTGCAAAGATCAACAGCGCCCTCTGGTGACACACGAGTCACACGCAGATGAATCAAGAGCAGCACATTAGGGATTTATTAAATATGACATCTTCTCCTCCCAAAGTGTCATAATCCACCTACAATAATTACGTTTCTCCATGAACTCTGATATCTATCAATTACACAGCTCACTGCTTTGTGTTATGTGATGTTAATGCGCGTTCATGCTCCAGTGTCACGCCTTCTCCAGACAGCTGTGCATGACCACGGACCTGCTGTGGACCGCAGCAGGTTCAATGCAGCTTTTAAAAAAGTGAGCATCTATCTGGCAGTTTAAACAGCTTTAATTTTGGGGGGGTTTGTTCTAGCAGGGTAAAGTCAGAAGCCTCCACTGGGCATGCTCAATGTAACAGGAGCAGTGTGAATAACAGGCGGTCTGGAGGAGGCTTGTCGCCCTCTCATCTTTGATTTTCTTTATTTGATCTCATTATGGACTGCCTCCCTCGACCAGATTAGAGTCATTTCATCTCATAGCAGCGCATGAGTGGCAGGGCAGAGTTTAGAGCTGTGCAGCATCTCATCTGAGACAAAGACCTGCTGGAGCTGAGCGGTGGCGTCAGAGAGGGAGTGTGAAGGAGGTGAGTCTGTAGGCAGCAGCAGCAGCAGCAGAGGAACGCTGTCCGATCAGCACCACCGCAGTCACCTTGCTGTCAAAGTCAAAAACAGCTTCTGATCCCACACAGCAACCTGCTGAGTCCAATGAGGGTCTGCTCTGCCGCCGGGGGAGGACACCACCAGCGCTTCTCGGGTCTATCAGTGATGTGACGTCCACCCCTCATGCGGTCCAATCGGCGTTTGGAGTCCTCCACAAAACCCGGCGTTTGAAAGCCACTCCAGACCGTCCAGGTGCTTTGTGATGTAGCCCGGTGACAGACCCGCCAGCGCTGATTTCCTTCACAGTCGGTGAGAAACGACAGGTCGCGTCGCGCGCCTCCGTCAGGCTGATCTGCTGTGGTTAAAGGGGCGCGCCTGAGACTGACCTTTGCGATGAGGGGGACTTATTGGAGAAATGCCTAAGGGACGCGATGGGCCTGAGCGACGACAAGGATCGCATTGTGATAAACGTGGGAGGGATCAGACATCAGACGTACCGCAGCACCCTGCGCACCCTACCCGGAACCCGCCTGTCCTGGCTGGCCGAGCCTGATGCCCCCAACCACTTTGACTATGATGAAAAGATCGACGAGTTCTTCTTCGACCGCCACCCCGGCGTGTTTGCGCACATCCTCAATTACTACCGGACAGGTAAGCTCCACTGCCCAGCGGACGTCTGCGGGCCGCTCTATGAGGAGGAACTGGCCTTCTGGGGCATCGATGAGACGGACGTGGAGCCGTGCTGCTGGATGACCTATCGCCAGCACCGGGAGGCAGAGGAGGCCCTTGATAGCTTCGGCGGAGGGGGTCTGTTAGACCTGGGGAGCGAGGATCCGGAGCCAGAGCCTGAACATGAGGATGATGATGAGATGACAAGGAGGCTGGCGCAGGGGGACTCACCTGATGCTCGGACCGGGAGCTTGTGGAGCCGGTGGCAGAAACGCGTCTGGGCTCTGTTTGAGGACCCTTACTCTTCAAAATATGCAAGGGTGAGTGTTTTTAGGGGGTGGTTTTATCATGCAAATTGTTCTCGTCTCTGTAGAACTGAAGACTAATTAAATGGAGTTTGGATCAGTTTGGGCGCATCTTGTGTTTCTGAAGGCAAAACTAAGTTTTATGAGTCCAGGGGGCTTTTCATGCTTTGTCATCAAGGGTCCCCTGATCAACGTGAGGGCTTAAAACAGAAGAAGAAAATAAACCCCATGAATAAAAACCAACCATTCTCCTCCAGCAGCAGATAAAGAAGCACATTCTGACTCCTACAGGTCTCTGGATTGATATTTCCAGGCCACTAGGATTTCTAGGAAGGCTGGCTGTTTGGTTAAATGGGTCATCTGCACATTAGGAAACCAGCTCTTTGGCACCAACAGAGCATTTGTGGCAGACCTCCAGACGAAAAACGAGGTTGCTGTTTGAAGTGTCATTTTTAGCTTTTGTTTTGGCACGTTTCCATCTGGGCGTAATGCCTCCTGGTTCTCATTGCACTGTGACCACCAGGTCCTCTGAAAACCACTGTGCTGCATGCTGGTTTAACAGCTGCAGCAACCTGATGGTGTAAATAGTTATCAGGCATTCATCAGCTGATATGTTTGCACCCTGAAGCGGTTTAGCAGCATCAACCCACCACATTTTTCATGCAGAAAATTCAGCAGTGTCCCACATCCAACAACAAGCATGACAAAAGCACAGCAAGGACTAACGGAGCACCACCAAAACCAGAGAGGAGATTAATTAGACACCAGCTTCAGAGTTAATTACAGACTCTTTTCACAGAGGATATAACAGTGGAAAGCCTTTGTCACTGCACACTAGTGTAGGCTGTGACGGGGTTTGCCTGTAATAGTAAGAATTAGCCAAAAAGAACAATATATATATATCTATTTTTGCCAGCACCCTCCCTATAGATACAAGTGTTCTGAAGTGTCACGACGATGCATGATTTGAGAGGCAGTCTGATGAGATGCAGTGTTTGTTTCATTGTTTGGAAGGTGAGATGTTCAGCTGGCAGAGAGAGTCGGTGTGTTTGAAGGAATCTGCAGAGAAAATGAAAGTGGCTTATCGGAGAGAGGCTCTATCTGTTTAGTGTTGGCAATTTTTTAAAATCTCTTATGGCTTCCTGTCAGGAATGGCTAAAAACTCAACTACAAACCTCAATCACAAACCGCTGAGAAAATCAAACAGCAGTGCTCGTCTGATTGCTTTCACTTTATGCAGCAAAGTTTAACTGGATTGGAATCAAATTTAATATTAGTATGTGTTGTTTTGTGCAGAGCACAGTTCAGAGGGGGTGGACTAAACAACATTATGCAATCAGATAAAACAACATCACGTTTTAATGCTTCAAAAACTCAAGTTGCATCCACAAAAGCTGCACATAATCAGTGTGACAAGCTGGTCATTTTAAGGATTTGTGCATTTTTGTAAAAGCAAAAGCTACAATACTTTCCCATCTTTGCTCTTAAAAAAAGACTTATTTGTGGACAGCCCTGCTGACAGTCAGTCAGTCAGTCTTCTGAAGTAATCATCACATCATGTCCCCCTGGACTATTATGCTAACATTGTAGGGGAAGCAGACATTCATAAGCAGCAGTGATTTCCTCAGCACAATGCAATGACTCGCTGGTGATGAGATGTTATAACGAGAGCCTGTTTTCCATCTTGTGCTGCTCGCCTCCCTCCAAGTGAATGGATGCAACAGCCAAGAAGGCAGTGTTTTTCTTGCAGAGCTGAATAAACACCAGACTTGATGCCCCAACCTGCCTGTTTTTAACTCCTGCCTTCCCTAAAGTCATTCGTTATTCTTTCCTGCTGCTTAACAAAACTGTGCATCAGTTTAAGAGCTATAAAGTACTATAAAACAAACCGCTATCGATCCAACTTTTGCATTTCTTTGGATGATTATCCTTCCTTCCTGTTTACGTTGTTGTCCATCTCAGGTCTGCTCACCTCCCTGAGGATGGATGCAGCTGCTTTTCTTCTGTGTGTACAGTGAAAAGACATGCTGTAAACCAGAGGAAGATTATGTGAGGAAGATACCAAGGCTGCAATCAATACGCTGGAGAGACACCGTATCTGTTACTCTCACATTGTTTTCACTCTCAAAACCTAAATGTGATGAAATCCGAGAATCTGATCAATACATAATGAAGGCTAAAGTACTCTTTTGCAATTAGGGGAATTATGGGTTTCTCTAAGCTCTCAGCGATTCCCAGGAGCTGATCATCTGGACAGTGTGACCTTGTGGAGGGGAGACCTACTGTAGGGACATACTGAAGGGAAGAACCCAAGCTAAATTTAGACAAAGGGTTGACACTAATGTCCTGTTTGCTAGGACTGCTGCTGTTGGCTCGTTATTATTCTGCATGTAGGACATTAATGAAAATGCCACCATGACCTTGAGATACAGCAAAAGCAGAAGGAAAGAAAGTGCCAACTTGCACTCGTCCTTTTTACAATGACACTTCAGAGTTAAAACAAAGAGATAAAAATGGACGCCAATGTCGCTGTCAAACTAGATGTTATTGTGTCCTGATAAGAATGACCAAAGCCTTTAAGAGTGATTACACTATGCGTGTTACTGTGCTCATTCTCCTCTCTGTCCTTCTCTCCCCCCTCCTCCTCCCTCTGATCCACTTCTCCCTCTGCACCCTGTTTGACTTTCCAGTGGATAGCCCTGGCCTCATTGTTCTTCATTCTGGTGTCCATTACCACCTTCTGTTTGGAGACCCATGAAGCCTTCAACCCAATCAAGAACCGCACTGAGGAGGAGAAAGTGGGCAACGAAATAGTGGTGACCTTCTACCAGGAGACTGAGACAGCGGCCTACCTCACCTACATCGAGGGCGTTTGCGTGGTGTGGTTCACTTTTGAATTTCTGATGCGAATAACTTTCTGCCCAAACAAATGTGATTTCATTCGGAATGCGCTGAACATCATCGACTTTGTGGCCATCTTGCCCTTCTACCTGGAGGTGGGCCTCAGCGGGCTCTCCTCCAAGGCAGCTAAAGATGTGCTGGGTTTCCTGAGAGTGGTCCGCTTTGTGCGGATCCTGCGTATCTTCAAGCTGACCCGTCACTTTGTGGGGCTGCGTGTGCTGGGCCACACCCTGAGGGCCAGCACCAATGAGTTCCTGCTCCTCATCATCTTCCTCGCTCTAGGTGTCCTCATTTTTGCTACTATGATCTATTACGCCGAACGCATCGGAGCTAACCCCAACGACCCGAGAGCCAGCGAGCACACTCAATTTAAGAACATCCCGATTGGATTCTGGTGGGCTGTGGTGACCATGACGACCCTTGGCTATGGAGACATGTACCCTCAGACGACCTTCGGTATGCTAGTTGGAGCCCTGTGCGCCCTGGCAGGTGTGCTGACCATCGCCATGCCTGTCCCTGTGATTGTCAACAACTTTGGAATGTATTACTCCTTGGCCATGGCGAAACAGAAACTACCAAAGAAAAAAAATAGGCATATCCCTCGAGCACCGCAACCAGGCTCTCCTAACTACTGTAAGTCCAGCATCAGCTCCCAGCATCCGAGCCCCATACCCAACGACGATGTTTTTGAGATCAAATTTCAAGGTAAGACACAAACAAGACACTGATCCTGCTACACCATCATCTCACTGCTCTACCCGTATCACTATTCAGCACTTTCAGCGTCTGATCCCACACATCAATCAGCCGGTGATTCAGAATGACGTTCTGAAAACCATTTATAATGAAAGTATGTAATGAAAAGCATGTTTGACTCTTGATAAAAGAACGCACAGACTGTGAGTAATCTCGCTATTGATTTTGCACTTCTTAATGCGGTGATTCATTCACCCTCCCTCACGACTAAGAGGATGTAGTTGCAGTGTTAAGAACAACCATTAGTAGATGCTTAACAACCTAATGTCCCTCTGGTGATGTCAGCGCAAAGATATATTGACCTTTGGTTCTGTTTGTGCTTAAAAACACGTCAAGCTTTGAAAGGAAATTTCACAACAGATTACATGACCACAACACTCATTTCCTGTGTGCTGCTAAGTGGGTTATATTTTACAAATGAAGTACAAACTCTTCATTTTTGTTTTTTTTTTGTTTCCCCTCTCTTTATTTTTCAAGACTCCAAGCTGAACGGTGAGGCAGCCAATGCAGCTCTGGCGAATGAAGATTGCCCACACATCGACCAGGCCATATCCCCAGAGGAGATCTTCAGCCCCAGTGAGAGAGAGCGGCCCTGCTTCTTGGTCACCACCGCCGAACGTCCCAACCACACAGGGGGCAGAGTGAGGAGGGGTACGTACAGTAACAGCCAATCACAGGGCCCCCCAAGACACTGACACCCTGTAGACCCACTACACACTCCTTTTTGCCTCAGTTTTTTAACAGACACAGACACAAATACATGCAACGGTAAAACCTCACCCAACAGCCTTCACACACTTTTACACCACAGCTGCTTTTCCTCAGTCATCCTGCTGGCGATTGTACATATTTCTCTCTTTCTATATATATATGTAAATATAAATATCTCCAACACACAAAACATACATTAAAGCCAAGCACAATCACCACAAATGTCAACTATATTTGTCCACATCTACATAATATATTTTTTTACACCACGCATAATGTGATACACCTATTTATTTACCAGTAAGAAAGCTATTTTTGAAATTTATATGATCTAGAATGTTGTCTGACATGCCTAAGAGAGTATTTATGTGCTACATGTGTATCATGTATGTATACGTGTTTTATTGATAAATAACGTGGGATTCTGACCTATGAGTACATTCCTCTTGACCATAAACGGTGCATGAAGTGTCTTGCTGATGGGTGCTATCAGTATGGTGAAGGAGCACAACACAATGAACTATTACTATTATTAATAATATACTACTTTCTATGCTTAAAGATATCCTATTTTACATCAATTCAGTAATAAACTTTGAAACATTCCGATTTGAAAGGCTGCATTCAGTAAGCGACATGCAGAGTGAACTGCAGCCTGTAGCTGTGTGTACCTGTCCCACCTGGGGTGCCTACCTTTTTCCAGTGTTCTACTCCAAACCATTCCAGTACCACCTGGTGCATGCTATTGTACTCCTGATGCACTCAATGCATGGAGAGTAATACTATGTCTCAAGTCTGTGTTTGACCCGTTTCTCTGGAGACAAAAACAAGAAAGCAACAGGTGTAGTATGAGCAGTGAGGAATACAAAAAAACAACAAACAACAAAAAAAATTTATTTTTGTCGTGGATTCAGTGCTGCAGTGTACTCAGAACGTTCTCTGTTTTTCAACCGAAGGTTATGAAAAGCCTTGGAGCCTTAACAGCATGTCTGGCATGAGCGGGGATGCCTCTGGAGTGTCCTCAGTGTCCGCCCTGCCCTGCAGCCCACCCTGTCTAATGCAGCACTCACATTCTCCCATCCCATCCATTATGTAGCATGGTTGAGTAGCAGACACAATGCCATTGGAAGGCCAGTCCACACTTCCTCCTTCTTATCCTTCCTGTCAGATTTTTTGCTTTGACACTTGCCTTCGCTCCTGCTATTTATTTATTTTGTTTTACATTTTTGTTTCTTTATTTTTCTGAAAGACTGTATCTTAACTGTGCTGATTTTCAAGCTTCCCAAGTGTTTCACTTGGGTGTGTCATCATATCCTAGAGTAGACAACATTGGCACATGCCACTCTGCATGGGTCATCTCAGCTGCAGACAAAGCACTGTTCTTCTTCTGCAGGCCAACTCCACTCTTTTGTTTCCTGTGTTGACATCATTGCCTGTTGCTCTGTTGCTTTTGATCTCTCATACAATTCTGCTAAAACAAGAAGTTTGATTTCATTTGCTTTTTAGAATTTGTAAACTGAGTTTTCATGTCATGTAACACCTGCTATTAGTATGCTGGAAACTAATACATGGCTTTTACACATTTTCAAAAGCTGTTAAGGCAACTCTTAAGTGCTTTGTACGTTGCAAAGTAGACGTTTTTTGTTTTTTTGTTTTCATTCTGAAGTGCAATCCAGACAAGATTCAATGTTAGCTGAGTGGCCATTATAAGAAAAGAAACATTTGAGCCTAATAATGTTTATGGTGTCCAATGCAATATGGAGATGGTGACAGTTCCTATGATATAAGTGGTGAATACATCTAATGTCTACTGAACTAAAACTGTTAATTTGCATGATTTGCATGATAAATTATGTTCAACAAAGATTGTAATGCAGTACCTGTAAGATTTATTTCCTTTCTTTGAAAAAGCTTCTGAAGCTTTTGTCATTTTTATGCATTTTGAGACAGCTTTACACGAGACTCAGTCATAGCAGAGGTTTTTATGTAGCTGCCATTCTTTGCCTTTCCCCAAATTTATATTCTTTTCCTGTATTCGTTCGACTGGGGCCTCCAAAATAAAAAGGATTTCACTTGAACAATCTGTGATGAAGCCAACCAATGCCGTTATGAGCATGAAGAATTTTTATACACCTATATTCACTGGGTTTTTAGACACTATTATTAGTCTGCAGCAGCAAACTTCTGTTAGTGTGACGCTGCTTTAGCTGAACTCATAAAATATAAAGCAAAGGTGCCTTCAAATGTGGTGAGGCATAAAGAGAATGATAAATTGACACGATATTACACTAGTGCTCCCAGTGTAGCATCATCACACCTTATATCATTGCTCATAACAGTGTAACAAAACTTTACATCATATAACGGAGCACCTTGTACCTTTTGCACCACTTTCAAGCACATAATCATGGTACAAGTTTCCTCTTGGTTATTGTTACACACCAGTGATACTATATTTTATCCTTTAGAAAGATACATAGCACAAAGCAAAAAGGAAAAAGTGGAAAAAAGAGAACACTGACATTATAGTCCCAGTCTTTTGTACATTAAAGCACAATTCTAATAAAAGGGGACCAGGAAACTCTACAGAGCCAAAATAGATCCCGTCAGGAACCAACCAGATGCCACAGTGACTCCTGCTGTATTCTGAGGGTCAATACTTTTACACGTATTGATACTGTCCCGATATTTATGCACAAGTTGTTTCAGGGCACTTTATCAAATTTTATGTAGACAAATCAGTCATGTTCATTCCTAGGAGGAGATATCGTAATTATAGCAACTCGTCTTAAGTTTTGTTTGGATTCCAATTGAGCTGAGTTTTTACATTTCCAGTCATGTCTCTTGTGGTAATTAATGAACGTTATATATTTAAGAAAGGAAAAAAAAAAACATTGTGTAGATTTGATGTTGAAGAGATGCAGGTGAATTTATGGTGATGCAATCCAAGTTGAAAGTGGGGGAAAAAGTATAGTACGACGCAGTATCTGATGTGGGTCTACTTGGGGAAAGGTAAATGCATGTATTTTACATTTATGCAAAAGAAAAAGTATTCAAATAAAAGATGTAAATACAAGTCCTTGCATGAAATAAATTTTATACACAATGAGCATTTAGACTTTGTTTTTATTCAACAGCACATGCATACAAACATCTATCCTCTTTCAACTGGCTCATTGCAAGTGTTTCCAACGGCTGCCTCTAGCTAACCAATAAAAAATGAACAAAAACATTTGAAATAAAATATGGATGACTGTAAGAGCATGATGGAAAGTATACAAACGCATGACAGTGACTGAACTAGTCGACGTCAACCCGTAAAACGCAGCATGATCGGGCATGTTTATTAACTGGACCCAGAGTCCGAACCGCTGCACTCAGACGGTACCTTTGGTGTCTGACGCCTTGGCTGAGCATGGGACCACATGGTAAACCCTCCGTTTACCATGACGAACTAACGGAGCACATTTTCTTTAACCTCCATCCTCGCCATCACTTCCATCATTATACATTCAACTCGTGTAATAATTTATTTTTGTTATTGTTTGTTTTTTTTATATGTTTATAGAGACCCAACGACAGCACCGGAGCAGACAACCAACAGAGTCAGTTTGTGTTATGAACCATGGTGTACCAACCACTATGTGTATGACCCATAACGGCCCATCACCCACTTGATAGTGCTGTAGCATCTTTTTTGTGTGTATAACTTAGTATTTTTAAATGGGTGTGACAGTGACAACCTGAACATCACTAACTCAGCATAGATGTAGCACTGAGGAACTTTTGTTGTCAAGCCTTATGTAGCTCAGTATCTGTGACTGGTTACTGTGTTGTAATACGTGTGCCTATTTTTTCAGTGTGTGCCAGTGCTGTAAATACGCTTTTTTGTGCGTGTATGTGTGTGTGTGCGCGCTGAAAGTTGTGTGTACCAATGTTTTTTGAGTGATCATCAGATATCTGTGTGCTTCCTCTGTTGAGAGAAAAAAAAAAATGTTGCTCCGATTTTAGTCACACCCCCTTTCAGCAAGAAAAAAAAAAAAAAAAAAGAATCACTTCTCATGTCAGCCAGAAAACAAATCATTTTGACTTTGCACTGTCATGGTCACGTCTTTGTAGAGTTTTGCACTGTTTTGCACCAGTAAACTTTTAACATTCCTTTGATATATTTTAAAGCATCAGAGAGATAATAATCCACAAGAAGTTGCACTAGGAAAAATAGGGTCATTTATAATAATAATAATTTAAATAAAACACTTTTACCTTGTTATAACAAGACATTAAAATAAAAAGCTGCGATGTGAAAAATCATTCAGCTGGTTCAATATTAAAGTTATGCTTTGATGACAATTTATACACAAAATATACAACATCATTCCATAATTCAGACATTTTTATGTAGTTATTATGCAGTATAGTCGAATTTAATTGACAATCATGTATAATTTTGAACTTTGGTATATTAGTATCGAATACCAATTATTGCCAAACCATTTTTCTTCATACTGGACAAGTGCCTCTAAAATACAAAGTCCTCATAACTTTTAGGAGAACAGATTACAAGATTACCTGATGAACATTTAATTTTAGTCATCAGTCACCAGCTGTAATTAAGAAGACTCAGTTTAGAACTCAAAAGCATGCAAACACAGACAGGACCCCCGAGTGAATCAGCTTCTGAAGTCAAGCAGCGAGCTTTACCTACAGCGCTGTAAAGAAGTGGTTGTCACACTTAAGATCAACAAACAAATTTATACAATGATAAGATGAGCAAATTCAAAGGAAAGTTTCCAAATGATGACTTCATGTACCGGTATTTAGAGAAAAAAAGCTATCCAAATCAACCTGGTTCTATGTGGAAAAAAACTGACTTACTTTTTAAATCATGAAATAATTGTGATTAATCACATTATTTGTAAGGCTGAGTTCAGTTCCACTAGACACACTCAGACCTGATTACTGTCAGAACTGTAGATTTAAGAAATCCTTTAAATAGAACCTGTCATAATAACAACAAAAACAGAAACACACCATGCCCTGTTCTAAAGGATTTCAAGATCAAAAGAACCCAGAACAACATCTACGTCACTGCAGGTATCACGTCATAAGGATTAAGGTCAGAGGTCATGGTTTGCCAATAAGAAGTGAAGGGGGGGGCATCCATAGGAGACTTCCCAGGTCAAAACCTCTACTAGAATACAAGGACACGTCTTACATTTCCCAGAAACATCCAGATTAGAGTTTTGAGAAGATATTCTAACGAGACAAAAGTTAAATTTTTTGGAAGGTGTGTGTCCCGTGTTAGTGTGAAGGTTTGGGTTGGCTTTGTTGGTCCAGGACCTGGATGACTTTCTGTAATTGATGGAACCATGAATTCTGCTCTCTATTAGAAAATCCTGAAGGCAAATGTCTGACCTTTGAACTTAAACCGGCCGTTCATGTTGGAAAACCCTCCAACGTGGTTGAATTAAAACCATTCTGTAAGCAACAATGGGACAAAATTTCTCCACAGCAACGTGAGACTCATTAGTTATCACAAACACTTGATTGCAGGCGTTGCCACCAGATGTTATAGAACCAGTTATTATGTTTAGGAAGCCATTACTTTTTCACATAGAATCAGGTTGTTTTGAATTGATTTAATAATAAAGGAAATCATCATTCGAGCTGCATTTTGCATTTACTCAGATTATCTCCGTCTGACATTAAATTTTGTTTGCCAATTTAAAATGTTCTAAGTGTGACAAAAAACTGAAGAACTTAAAGGAACAAGTACTTTTTCACAGCACTGTAATTAAAAACTAAGCACAAATGCTGGGTACAGATTTACTGTTTGTGTGAAAAAGTTAGTGAGAAGGGACCAACTTTTTACCAAACATCTGCAAGCACACTGCCAATAACTTCCTTAGACCTGAGTGCAGTCAGTGGTAGCAGATTTAAATCTGCCAGTAGAGCTGAGCCCTAATGGGGGGGCAGGATACTGGTCATGTTCAACAGAAAGAAAACAATTCAAACAAATAAACACAGCAGCTGTTATTGTGAATAAAATAAAGAAAAGAAAAACTACAAGGCATCTAATGTGTGCTGTTTAGTGAGATATCAGAGTGTGTGTTTTGGACACCATGCAATTTGTGGCTACTTATCTCAATAAGGTGTTCGGTGATCATTTTGATTGGTTGGTTTGATGTTCAGAGACTTTTTTTGTGTGTCTTTTTCGACTAATACAGTTCAGACTTGTACAATAAATAGTAATGAATAAAAAAAACATAGAAATAATCAGGTTTCAGTGAGTGTTGATTTATTTTTTTTAATTAATACAAGTAAAATCCATTTGATTTTCATTAAATCCAGTAATGTTGAGATTTTCCACAACTGAAGTGCATAAACTGTAATAGAAATAATTTAAACATGTAGGCCTGAGCCACTTAAGTGTCTTGTCTTTGCCTTTGATTCCTAAGGCACTGGGTTAGGAGGTTTAGTTGTATTTTGGTTCAACTGCTGTGCAAAAGTAAAGTGATGAAGTGGTCAAAATTAAACAAATGACTTACAAATAAACTGCAAGCACACAAGAACACAAATAAAGGCCTTATTAAAAAGACACCATGTTTGTTTTGTGTGTTTAAACAGTAAATTATATGATAAGAGAATTCTCAGAATCAGAAGCAGGAACCGACTACTTCCTGAGATTAAAGATCACAAACAAAATAAGAACATGGTGTTTTAGTACCAGTATAGTGAATACAAACCACAGCAGCTCTAATATGAGACTAACTGCAGTCAGATCAGCAGCTATAGGTGAAGCCATGTCTGCTATCAGTGACCAAATGATGACCTCTAATTGGTCCAACTACACCAGAGTATTTATGACAGCTACATCTTAAATGTGACCTTTTCAAGTAGCTCAGGTGGTCTTTCAAAAGGTGAATGTTACGTTGCATAAAAAGATAAATGAAATTGAAAGTCTGTGCAGCTTTGCAAGCACCAACTATGAGCTAAAACAGAACCGTCTTGATGCCACAAATCATTGTTTTCTGTAGTCTGATTGTCATTCTGTGCACTGTTCGTGCTTCTGCGCTTCTCATGTGGAGTCAGAGTTCTGTCTCAAACCAGTCGCCGCTGCGCACACTGCCATCGAATGTCCAGCTCCGCAGCCAATGAGAGCAGGTCTTAGATCAGGAACGAGCTGAGGAGGAAAGACGTCAGCCTGTGAACCATCTCCGCACATTCCGTGTTCATTCCAGCCCCACGAGAGAAGACGCCCCCCTGAAAATGAGACCGGTCTCGGGTCAGTGACAGGACATGAGAGGAGAGGGGCAGCAGTGTGTAATGTGGGCTAAAATGAGCAACTCACAAGGAAAAAAAAAGTCTAAGTACAAAAACAAGAATCAAATCTGTAAAAAACAACAACAAGCAAACAGCAGGCACACAATCACACACTGAGCTTCTCTGATCTCAACACTGACACTTGGCCGGCAATAAAGCGTCCATGCTCCTCACAGCTGGTGAGCTTGTTGGTGGGTGTGGTCAGGTCTGCATCACCGAGGAGACACGTGCCATGGCAACACAGTTACCTAATAGGCTCCATTGCCATGGCAACAGAAGCGAGCTTGCTTGCTTTCTCAAGGGTAACACATCTTCCTCATTTGATAGTTGTGTGTGCCTTTCATACCATGTTTTCATTTACTCCATCGAGTGTCGTCCTGTGTTTTTTAGTTTGTCCCTCAAAAATGTATTCAGATTCTCCAACACACACTTATGCTTTAACACACTAAGACATCACACCAGCAGTCAGTGTGATCTCAGCCAGAAACAGCTCACGCATTACAGACGCACTTGTAGCCCTGTGTTTAAGATAGATCCATAAGTTTATCTGGCATGAGTTTTAATTAAATGTGTTAAGTAAACATTGTTTTATTATTAGTGAACTTGATGTGTAGAAGCATTTTGCTCACTGGGGAAAAAGGCTCAATTTGGTGCTGTGCTTAATTCATGGACTCACTGAATAGAGTACCGTACATCAGTGTTTCCATGGCAACAAAGTGCCAGTACAATATTTTGCACATCAAAAGAATTTAAAAAATCAAGAAAGTCGGCCCAAAAGCCATTTCCTGGTGAACAAATCCAGCTTTCCTATTTGACTGTTTAAACTTCACAGCTAATAAACAGCCCCATCGCGACACGTTCTGAGGAGGCTGCCCGCCTCTTTTGGCCGAACTTGCATGAGCCTAAAAATAGGAGTAAATGAAATTAACCCTAAAGTGTTTGTGCTTCCATAGTCCCAGTAAGTTTAGGTATTCACATGAAAATGTTTCCTCAGATTGGATGAGCTGTGCCCACAGAGTCTTTGGCCTATCTCCAACTTCTGACCATCGAAGATGAATTTCATGCGTGAGGACCTCTCGCTCAGGTGTGAACGGGTACGGGCTGAACGGGCAACAGATACCATAAGCAGCGTGCAATACTCTTTATTCTTTTACACCTGACCTACTTCAGCACTAGAAATAGCAGCACTCAGGTCTCTGCTTCCAATCCTGTTTTGCTATTTCATTGCTCCTGCCACCACAGTCAAGACAGGAGGAGAAAAAAAAAAAAAAAAGAGTGTGACGAAGGAGCGAAGGGATGGAGGTTCACACGAGCTCTTCCTCTACCTGTCCTGCTTCCTCTTCCTCTAAATGAACTTTAGAAAGCACAAGATGATACTTTCAGGCAACTTTTTATGAAAATTATGATGGACAATCATTAGTTCCCTGCATGTGTATTATTATTTTACAGTGGATCAGAAGATTGAAAGTGGGTGGGGTGCATGTTTATCGCAACACCAGCAATGTTCAAGTTTCTCTCTTAAATGGAACTCTGCACTTGCATTTTAATGTTCGTCTGTGGTATTTTTATTCATGCTGATGTAAAAATCTGGGTCAAGTGTTCAAAATTTAATGTGAAAAATTTTACATCCAAAATGTTTCCTATTGCTAGTTGAGATTTCTGAAACATTAAGATAATAAAAGAACATTACAGGACTCTGATGAGGAACTCAGATGTGTGTTTTTGATCAGTCATCGCTGATTGTGGCTGGAGTGTATGTATTCACTTTTTAAGTGGATTGAAAATGCTCTCAAACCAACTGACTGGAGAAAAAACCTGATGTGGTTAATTTAGCTCCTTTAAAGGCTTGTTATGTAATAATTTCTGTCAGTGATATCCATCTATCTATGCTGTAATTACTTCTTAATGAAGAACCACAGAGAAAAAAACTGACCTCAAAAATTCTCTGTAGCTTTACTCTGATTAATTTTTTACTCTGCGGTTTAATCATAATGGATTAGATAGTTCCCGTACCAATTCCCTGGTAGCATAGAAAGGATGAGGTGAAGAAAGATGGTTTCACCTATGTGTCTTCCGTGTTTCTTTAAGTAGTCAAAGCTCGTCATGTCAGACCAAAAGAGACATCTCGTGTTTCAGTCACTTGCACTTACAGAAACCAATAAAGCTCTTTTCAGACAGTAGATATGTAACATTAATGACTCTATCAGTCTGTTACCATGATGGTTTTCAGTCATTCAGACACTGATCTTGTTTGCAAAAATGCTCCACACAGAATCATTCACTTCAATTACAGAGAGATCCACTGTGCAGGTAATATTTACAGTGAGCACAAGGCTGGACAGAGTTTTCCTGAAAAGGTTTCCTGAAAATGGCATGCCCTGCTGCCATAACAATTCATTTTAACTGTTAAATGTACTGTGTTTTTGTAAAAAATGATGGGGGGAAAACTTTTCTAAAATGTAAGTTTAATGAACACTCAGTGTGAGTGTTTATTTAATTGTAAGCAAATCTTTACATCCTTGTGCATTTTTAATGATCACCATAAATCAATCTTTAAATTTTAGTTGTAAATCATGCATTTAGTAAGAATAATAAAAATAAGGAGTGTGGAGGAAACACTCACCTACAATGGCGAGGTTATGTTCAGATCCACAAGAGATCTGTAAATACAAGGAGAGAGAGAGAGAGAAATGTGCTTAAAATACATCAACTGTAGCATTCAGAAATTGTTATGCTGGATCAAAAATACAAATGAAAGACTCGATGAAAAATATTACAAAAACCTCCTCTAAAAATAAAATACAATCCCATTTACTAAATTAATCTGACCCAAATTTCATTGCACAACTGCTGTTGATACTACAGACAATTTCTTCACTGATATAATCAGATGCTCTAATTACAGTCCCCCTACTCCATAATAACAAGAAAAACACTATTGCAGTCAAAAAAAAAAAACGACTCCCTGTTGAGCCTAAATGTTCTATCACAGTCTGAACAGCCTCAACAAAGAATGTTTTATATTAACCATCTCAGGAAACTCATGAATAAAAAAAACACAAATTGATTCTTGGCCAGCTGAACAATATAAGTCATTCATCCTGAAATTATTACATAATGCCTCATAAAGTGTGCCAGTTTACTTGGTGTTTACTTTGTGCTTGGACAGAATTTGAAAGACTAAAATGGGCTTAGAGATTTATAGCCCACTCAGCTAATTCATCTTGCCTTTTGGCTCATCCCCAAACACACACACACACACACACACACACACACACACACACACACACACACACACACACATTCACAAGGTGATTAGGATTTGACATAGGCCAGTGCTTCTACAATGATCTGTACTCAGTGGAAGAATGATCCAGCACTTGCCCTTGCTCGTCTCTGACATCCACTTTATTGACGACAGCTTTCCACCAACCCAGTTGCCATTAAGAACACAGGTTAACTGCTGCAGTCCTAATAATCACAAGGAATTATCCTCACAGGAGGAAATGCTTCACTAAAGAGCGTCTCTCTTCCTGTTGTATAAATAATAATGAGTGTATGCAGGACAAACATGATGGTTCTTTTCAGTGCTCTGCTCATCATGTTTCTCTCCATTAGTAACCTTAAAGTGTTTTTATCTGCGGATGTCCACTGCCCCCTGCTGGATGGTGATTTACTGTATCTTACCTGCGTTGCTCCACAGAGGACTTTGACCTCTTCAGGAAGGCAAACCTCTCTGGCCTCGCTGCCACCTTCTGATACAGAATCAGCTGAGCGCTGCTCTGTTTTCTGATTGGCTGAGACTTGCCGTCCCAGCTGTCCATAATCTCCTCTGCCCCATGTAAATACTCGACCACTCTCTGAAACAAATTCAGAACCAGCAACAAACTAAAAATCACATTAAAAAAACAAGCATCTCAAACGTAAAATATAAAGTTGTTTTCTGATACCTGTTTGAGCAACAACATGTGTCCAGCCGCTCCAAACATTCATAACTTTCTCTCCGTTGAACAGCGATGACTTCACGAGAGTGGGAGAGGGCAGAAAGGGCTCTGATGTGGTCAGCTGGCCATGCTTGTTGCTTCCCCACAAGAATAATTTGCCATCTTCTGCAAAAAAAAAAAAAAAAGCATTTATATTGATCCAACAGAAATAGAAGCAGAAAGGCAAAAAAAACCAACAACCCCAAAAACATTTAAATATGGGCACTGCATTTTTAAAAAAGCAATTAATCTCTGCTCTTGGTTAACATTTCCTATGATGCTTGTCTCATTTTCTTTTCTGAAACCTTTCCGTTGTTTTATGCCACAAAACATCCTTTTTTTCATAGGCAACTTATCAGTATTGTTTGTAAATAGTTTATATCCATTTGTTTTACCTGTGAGGCACACACAGTGAGCTGAGCCTGCTGTTACAGAGTGTGACTTTCCCTGACTGAGACCTGCAATGTGGACACAAACACACCTTTCAGTCACCAGGGGAAAAATAAACAGCCTATTCATTGTGTCGCTGTTATTATTTCTGCTCCAGTACATGTTACCTGGAACCCGACAAGGAACCTTAGAGCACAGGTGTGATGGGACAGGGTGTGGACTGAGTATTCTTTTAGCATGACTGAAAAGACCAGTTCCCCATTGATACACTGAGCCTGAGCCTGGAAATTAAACAGGAAGAAATAATGTATGGCTTTACTCATAAATTTGAAAAAAGGCAAGATAGTTTATGGTTTTACTTTACCACAAACTGCAAGTGAGTGTCTAAGTCCTGCTGCAACGTCCACTACTGGTTCCTTCAGAGTCTGAGGAGAAACAAGTAAAAATGAGGAAACCTGATTTAAAACACATAATAAACTAAAAAAACAGTGACTTTAACAACAGATAAACTACATAATTATTATGCATTTACCTGAACAGCCAGAAGATCAGCAGTCTGTTTGATTTTATCTCCAACACCTAACTGTCCAAATGCATTAGATCCACATGTGAGTAGCTGACCACAATCTGTCAGTGTTACATAAAAACAAAAAAAGCGTTTAAATACAAAAACTGAAGTGTATTTAACAGTTATATTTGAAACATTTCAATTATATTCTGCTTCAGTTCTTACAATAAAGCCTATACATATACAGTAGATGTTGCTGAACATACCGGTAAGCTGTCTGCGTCATCAGACAATACCACTTATTTAAATTTAAATTAAACAAATCATCATTTCCATATAGGAGTTAACTAAGGTAATCACTTCCTGAGATCTCATTCATAAAACAAATTTACAATAAGCTTTTATCTCAACTTTGTGTTAACTGTAAATTTCTGTCGAGATGTTGTCTATAAAGCTTTTCATTAAACTGGGTAATCTTATCTCTAAACAAAGACTAAACCAAACATGGGTCTGTTTCCTGTTTGATATGTAGGAGTACAGCATTTTAGACTGTATTTGAGTAATGTGAGTGAAATCACTGATTTTAGCAGAAGCACAAGCAAAACTAGCATCAGTCAAAGTACAAAGTTCAAGAATATGATCAGGTTAATTACCATGACATGAGAGCATTTTGTAAATGAGGCCTGGTAAGTGGTACTAAGTGCTCACCAGTGAGGAGAAGAGTAAAATCCCAACCACAGGCTACATTTGTGACCCTCTGTTTTAGGATGGAGCTGAGCTGAAAAGTTGAGATGTCAGCATTGTGACCAAGTCCCAGCTGGCCTCTGTTGTTCTGTCCACACACAAACACCTCGCCACTCTCTGTCCAACAGAAAATGTACCACAAGTCTTAAGAAACCATGCAACATTTTTTTAACCTAAAAATGATGAAAACTTATGAAAATGAGGACATTTTATTTAAAATGTTGCTCAGAATAGTAACTGAGATTACAGTAACCTGCACTCTGACCTCTAACATTCAGTTTACACGTTAAAAAAACTGCAAAAAATTAAAAACGTTTCCCCAAATCATCAGGTTTTCTAATTCCGTCTAATAAACCAGCAGTATTAAATCATTTCTCAGTTTGGTCTAATCAGAAATATACACTACTGAAGAAAAATAGACATGCTAAAGTTTGAACAAGTAGATCGTGAGTTACCGGTGATAACCACAGAGTGTCCCCCTCCGCCGCTCAGAGTCCGGACTGCTCGGTTCTGTAGAACTGAGCTGTCACAGAGCCGGGGGACACACTGGTCCTCCACATGTCCCTGTCCCAGCTGTCCGTAGCTGTTAGCTCCCTGACCAAAACGACACATAATACTTATTCCACACAAAAGACAAACAGCATTTAGTTGTCAACAAACCCTCTAATAGGTTTAAAAACGTCTCTTTTAGACTTAAATGCTCCATTTACTACGTCGCCATGTGGGCTAGTTAAGCTAACGTTAGCAAAAGAGCTGCAAAAAATACCGTATTCCCACATAACTTCACAGAAGGTGAATATTTTATATAATAAAACCAGAAGACTTGAAAAACATCACTTACACGGTTTAATGGTAAAGATAACAAACTTACCCAAGAATGTAAACAAAGCTGAAGCCGTGAGTGTGTTTCCATGGAACACCAAGTGAAGGAAAGCGGTAGGATTTGCGTCACTGTCGTAAAGCAGTTTACCATGAGCCTCCAGGTTCAGTTTAGTAAAACATTCTCTACTTTTTACGTGTAAAAACGAGTTGTTTAGGTTTACAGACGATAGTACATCCATTAGCTGTCTATGAAGTTAAAGAAAACTAAATGTTTAAGATGAATCACTCAGCCAACACTTTTATTTTCATGCACATAGCAGATCCCTATGTGGAGAGGATTACTAGGACAGTTCCTCAGGAGGCTGAAAATAGTGACACATCTCAAATTAATCTGGCAGTAAACATGAGCATGAAGCTTTTTAACATAACATGTAAAACTTGTCATTATTTTAGCTAATAAGTGAAATGATTAGTAGCTTTTTGTGTATGGTATATTTATCCCACTGTTTCCTAGAGAAATTGATGTTTTCTTCCTAATAGGTTCTAATTAAGGCAACTTAACTTCTTTTACTTTAAAAAAGTTAAGTTGCCCTCATTTGAACCTACTAGGATTACCCTGCCCTAGGTGATTTAGGACCTGCTTCACAGCATAAATGCTTTTGTGTTCGTATGTTGCAAAAATGCCAATGTGTTCATGGGGTGTACTTACTTTCTTACATGACTGTATTATATTTAGCTTGTTCTATAAGGGTTATCAGTTTCTCTCAAGTTAATAATACTAATGTGCATGTTGTGTACAGTCATAATTTGTTATTTTATTGTTCTTAAACTGGTGTCAGGGGTCACTTTGAGAGTCTTTCAGCTCAAATCTTTATTTTCTTGTTTCCATTATGGGGAAAGTGTTGTTGCTTGAAGAAATAGTGGAGCACACCAAGGAGCAAATCACTGAAAAATGATTGTTTCATTGAGTTTGTGACTGTTTTGAATCGTAACACTGATCTTAAGAATAATTGAAACTAGAACATTGTGATTGTTGTTGCTCTGTCTCCAGTTTCAGCTATTATTGCTTTCAGATTAAAAATAGAATACCATTTGATTTAAACAGAAAACCAGTGATTAAAGACACAGTATAATTTTTATTATTTTCTGTTTGATAGATAACCTAGCTCTATTTTATATTTTTTTACAGTAGAAAAATAACATTTTAATACACTGACCACTACAGTTCTATTCACTAGATGAAGTATTCAAAAACATCACTAAAATAAACTACACAGACATAGGTCAAATCTGCCATAATCAATCATGAAAGCCTTCGCACAACACTGGTTAAAGTTTTATCTTTCATAATTTCCTTCAACAGCACACACAGACCAGGATAATTACACCAAAAGAATACAAATGTTTTATCAGTGAAGGGAAGGAGAGGAGAATTAAATTACAAAAAGAAAAGAAAAAAAAACACACAAACACAACAGCAGAGTTAACAACAGTTGGAAGAATAAGTGTTCAAACCAGCTGGGAGTGTTATAAACCGATGAAAGCACGCTGATTGTTTGCAACACAGAATCCAGAACAATCCAAAGACAACGGAAGCCAAAAAAAGTGCGTCAGATTAAGCAGCTCTTTGGGTTTGTGAAGTTTGTGGATACTAAAAACTAAACATACCACACACAGCTGTAATGATCATAAGCCATATAGTGAGGACAACAGAAGATTGTCAAAAAGTGCTGCACATTCATTGTACTGACACAAAAAGATGA
Source organism: Callopanchax toddi (assembly GCA_006937965.1). Taxonomy (NCBI): domain Eukaryota; kingdom Metazoa; phylum Chordata; class Actinopteri; order Cyprinodontiformes; family Nothobranchiidae; genus Callopanchax; species Callopanchax toddi. The sequence continues at coordinate 1,974,982 of SSNR01000001.1, forward strand.
TACACAAGTGACGTCTCTACAGCAATGCTTGGGATCACATAAGCCTGAACAGCTGATTCTAGCCAAACTGGGGCGTCAGACACCCAGCTGCTTGTTGAGTCGACTGAGAGCGTCTCCCACGATGTCAAGCTCGTGTCGAAGCTCCTCCACCACACTGTTGATGCTGGGAGTGTCTTTTAGCACATCCACACTCTGGGTGTAGGGGTTGTATCGAACTGTGAAGGGGCGCTTGATGGTCTTGGCAAACTCCCTGAAAAAAAGAACATTTAATGATGTGAAAAATACAATCCCAGTGTTGAGAAGAATGTTTTTATGTCAATGTTAGTGTTATTATTTAAAAAGGAGGAAAAAAGGCTAACCTCATCTTGACTTTAGCCTCTTCAAAGCTATCTGACACAAAATAGACGTCCTGGAATGTTGTAATGATGCATTCCTGCTTGCATGTAACTTTTGGATCAAAGGGCATTATCCTTGCATTACCAGAGAGAGCATGCTGCAAGACAAAAACATAATACAAATGTAAAAAAAAAAAAAAAAAATTGCAGTTGCACACATTTTAATCACTTAAAAATGAAAATCAATCACACTCATTTACCAAATGTACAATTATAATTAGAACTAGAAATGACAGGTCAGTTTGCCATATTCAGTGATAAGTTTCACAGCTTTTTGGGATAATATTATTATAAAATACTGTATGTTAGGTTGCCTCCAGTTTTCATGTCTTTTACCTTAAGCTCACTGATGGATGACAGCAGGCCAGCTCCATATGCTCGCAGATGCCCTTCCTGTTTGCATAATCCAAACTCCACAGTGAAGAAATAGCACTGGAGCACAAGCGTGAAAAAAATACAAGCAGTTAAAACAATGTGGGCAAATTCTAAATATGATTTGTCATCAAGAGGTTTGATTTGTCTGAAGTTGCGTCACTCACTGTGGCCAGTTTCTGAACCGAGTCGTCTGAAGCTCCGAGTGAAGCGAGACCGATCTCCTGAGAAAACTGTGCAAAGCTTGGTTCTGCCAGCAGTGGGACGTGACCCAGCAGCTCATGGCACGTGTCCCTTTTGAGGACAAGTAACAGAATATTTAGTTCAATATGTTTGTGTTGAAATTAACATCATTTCAGACCAAGCAGTGAATTTCACTTACGGCTCTGGGGTGTATAAGGGGTCAGAGCTGTGACGGACATACTGGGTGCAGTGGAAAACACGAAAGGCCAAACCAGCAAGGAAGTCACGAGGGGACAGGTAACCTGCCACTGGTCTGATGGTAAACCCAGTTCGTTCTGGAAAATGTTTGAAAGATTTGTCAGGAAAAATAAAGAATATTTCACACTAAAGAAAAGAGATTCTTTCTGAAAATGAAATCCCACCTTTGAGGAAGCGTGAGACGTCTTCCAGCTGAGGAATGTTGTCCTCCCTACATTCACAGTATTTGGACAGCAGTGGCAGGTTCTTCAAGTATTCCCGGCAGGCGTAAGTGGGGTACAACTTGTTGAGCTCCCTGTACACAACACCCCAAGTCTTTACTTCCTCCTCTGTGAACTCAATGCGAGGGATGGGATTCCCACTGGAAAAATGAACAGAAAAAGTTAATCACAAAGGAGAAGATACGCCACAAATGTTCAAAATGAATATTAGAAACATACCATTTGTAGGCCATTGCAAGATCAGCAAAATGCTTTCGCCTTTTTCTGTAGACGTTGTCCTTGAAACCCTAATGAAGATAAACAAAAACATGAGAATATGTCTTATATTTAAAGATATATTTTTTTAAGTCAATCAGTAGTGGGATATTTACCGGATGGTCGGCATCCAGCTCAGATCCGTACATCAGGACACGATTAGCACATTTGTCCAGGTCTGAAATTTTTTGGGGGAACCAAGGGACATCGTACATGTCTAAACAAAAACAAAATAGTTGTGTTTTGCTCATCAGTCTAAATATTACACTTAAAAACACGTGATTTGGAGATTTTCATTCCCTCCTGTCTCACCTTTCTCATGCAGACAGGAGTTATCTGGAGGGTCCATGTCCACCACGTTCACATGCTTCCGGAGCAGATGGATGATTTCATTCAGTTTTTCGTGGTCGCTGTCGCAGTCCACAAAAATTTCAAACTCAGAGTTGCGTCTTTTGGATTTTCTGGATTCAATGTGCACAAGGTTGACATGATTTTCCTGCACAAAGCATATTTTAAGTTAGTGTCTTTCATTTGATCAGTATAAAACATATCATACATGACATTTAATTGGCAAAAAACATGACATTTTTAACCAGTTGATCATACTTGGAAAAGTTTGAGTGCCTTCACAAGTCCCCCCACTTCATTCTTGAGGGAAAAGATGATCGTTGCTCTCCCTTTCTCTGATGTGTTCTTTTCAGTGTTTTCTTCGATTTTTGTGAAGGTCGCTTTGTTTATCTGGAAAATAAAAATCAAAGATTGTTGCACCTGAACGAGTGTCACGTTCACATCGTGCATTCCTTACGACTGGACCGAAGCTTAGTGCACGTAATGACGTGAGTGCACAAATTGTAATCACTTAAGAGCCTCTAGAGATCCAGAAATCCTTTGAACATCTTGTCTCATGTGAGCATCAGGTGGGGAGCAATGAGAGTAAGAATCAGTTTGAGAGGATTCAAATATTTCTGATATTCTGGAGAAACTAAAAGAGAAGTTGTTTTGTTGTCACTCATGTGAAGAAAGCTGCAGCTGTTAAAGATTCCGGAGCGGAGTGGGTTTCAGCACCATGGACAGCGCTCTGACTCAGGCTGCTCACGCCAGGGGAAAATTCATCTAATCCCAAATCAGGCTGCACTAATAAACAGCTGCACAGAAAAACTCATCTGGTTCAACTGACTCGGTCACTTCAGTTCATATACAACCAGGAGACCATATGCAAAACTTAAAAAATACATCTCACAAGTAAATCTTAGAAATTAGGAAGTAGGAATGAAGTTATATCCCGTCCTACCATGTTTTGTCCTTCTAAAATCGCGTAGACAGCGCGGCAGAGCAGTTTTCGGTGAAGCCTGCTCGGTAATGTCCCTGAAAGCATGGAGACTGGATCAGGACGCACCCCGGGGTCAGACTCCTGCGTCTCGGTTTAACGAAGATGAACTTGTCTCTGTCTCAAAGAATCGCCTTACAGCAATCTCATTTAGGAAGCGGGGAAGCCTATTATTAGCTCCCCTCAGACTTTTAATCACCGGGACAAACACGTTCAGACTGAAGTGCACCAATGTAGAGGATTTTGTTGTCAAATCGGACTTAATTTAGCAGGAAAATGTGTAGAATTATTGCATTACTCAAAAGTTTAAAAGCAATGAAAAACACGTGAAATGAGCAGCTCTAAATACACGTTCACATCTGGGTTTTGTTGCTAAAATTAGAGTTAAAATTTTCTGCTTTTAAATCTCCCATCATCATCCTCATCTTTGAAATCAATTATCAAGGCTGTTGTTTTGTTTTCTTTCAGTATAGTTATTTTTTTGCCAGTTGTTCTTTGGAAGTAATTAAAATAAAAAAGTATTTCATTCATTTGATCAGTCCATCCATTCATTCATTCATCCTCCTTGAGCCTGTCAGCGTCCTCTCCACGTGCCCACCGGAGACATCAGACGCTGATCGGTTTATCTTTTATCTCACCTGTCGATCAAATCCGAGAAATATCGAGTCTTTTATCACATCAAATCTAGAAATAGCCTAATCCTTTTGACGTAAATTACACTATAATTCAGCTTAAATTAATCTGCGCTGACGACAAAGTGAAAGCTTATAAAATGACCCGAAGCGATCACCCCACCGTCCAAAAACTTCTAAGAAATAATCACATACAGAATAAAAGATCCTGTAAAGTTTTTATTATGATTTCTTACCTCATTGTTCAGTAGTTTCTCCTCAAACCCGATGTTCATGGAGTCAAAAGATCTTCCTCTGCGTGGCCCGTCCAGTTTATTTGAGTACATGTTAAACTTCTCCACTTTGACAGGACTTTTCTCTGCTCCCTACACAGCTGGGTCCTCTTTCTGAGAGGGGGCTCTTCTACCCCGGGAAGCTGTGGGCTTTGCTATTTAACCACACTCAGAAACAGGTGGGGGTCATAATCTGCGCCACAGCAGCAAATGGAAAAAGAGCAGCGCCTCCCACGTCATTATTATTTAAAAAAAACGTCTTTTCTCTAAAATGAAAGAGCTTCACTGGGTCCATTTATTAACAAAAGAATCAAACGTGAAGTTAGACTTAAGTTTGGGTTTGATAAACACTCAATTTAAAACACAAACTATTGTTTTTCTTACTTTTATCTTACATTTTATAATAATTTTAACCTATTCTTTTTGATTCATGCGCTCAGACTTCTTCATTGCATAAGCAGGTCATTCTTCTTACCGTTAGACTGAAGAAAGGGTCAAATTTAAGAGGATTTTAGTGTTTTAGAAGTCCATTCCTCGGCTCCATAAGCTACTTTGACCTCTTTTGCCTGCAACAACACACATAATCTGCGTGTTTTCTTCTCTTTGCACCCTGCAGCTTTTAATAAGATCAAGACAATTAGTAGAAAGGGGTTTTAGTGAGCACTCATTAATTTAAACAGATAACAGGTCTTGTTCTTTAAGCTTTGGTCACCTTCCGTCACTCCCTTGAGGTCACATGCAGTGAAACATGTGGCTGATTTACCCTCTGTTTGTCTCAGGTGGGTCTGGTCAGTCACTCATGACCTAAACTGATGCTTTACACAACCTAAGAGGCAGTGAAGGGATCTTCCCCCCTTTCTCTCTCTCTGGAGATCTGCTGTCAGGTGTGGCATGAAGCAGATTGGACTCTTAAAAACAGAAGTTCCTTATGTGAGATTCACTCTGTTCTGGTGCTCACTTTAGTCCCTAAACACAAATATGACCTCTTTGAATGAAAGAAGAATTGTATAATTGTAAAAGTGTATGGACATTTTTGTCAATTCTCAGATTTAAAAAATAAAAAATAAAAAAAAAACAGGTAAAACCCTGTTAAAATCACAGTGGGAACTTCCTTCAGATTTTTTTGGCACATTGGGCTTTATTTTTACAGACTTGTTTTTGGGCTTGATTAGGATTAATAAAGCAATAACATATCTTATAGTCATGCATTAAAAAAATCATATTAAACATTATTTTAATTTGAAATAAAATGTAATAATACCTGCAGCCTGAATCTTCATTATTAAATGAAATGCTATTTTTGTGAGAAGCAGCCACATTTCTGGTTTAAACATAACAATAAAAATAACTCTATCACAGCGTCCTGTGTCATATAAGTCACAGGATTATTCTTTGATGACTTCTAATAAAACAACCTGGCTTTGATTCTAACAACAAACTATAACAAAATGATCCCTTTAATGAATAAAAACCAGAAGACGTCAGAGACATTTTTCTGGCAGCTGCCTAAAGCAAACTTTCAGGAATTCCAGACATGGACCATACTTTGTTTCCTTTGTCAACTAAATAGAAAATCATTACAGGATGAAGTTTAATAGTTGTGATACTTATTTTAGGATTTAATAATAAGCTGTGACTTTTATGAATCCCAGCCACAGTGAGGGATAAAACACATTCAGATTGACTTCTAACTTCATTTTCACAGATGCCTCTTCTATAATGCAGACGCTCTGGCTGTGTCTTTGATCTCCTCAGGATTTGACAGCTTCTGGATCTGATCTTCGTTACAGTGGATATAAAATTAGGAGCTTTTTGAAATTAATACTGCATTTAGTAAAGATAAATACATTTTCCCAGAATCTTACAGCTACAGCAGGTATAATGTCATATTGTTTGTTTTTTATTATTATTAGTTTATGTCTGCTCCTGCGCTCAGAGGGTAATTGTTACAGATGCTTTAAAGCAACAACTAATGAGGCTGGCTGTCTTAAGTTAATATTGTTCACTGGATAATTAGCTTAGATGAAAAACAGATTGTGCCGCTTTTAGGAATCAGTGAGAATTTTTGAGTCATTTTGAACAAATTAAGATAAATATTCCTAAATTTCCATTTTTATAAATGCACATAACATCTATGCTCATGTTCTTTGCAGGTTTAACCATTCCTCCTGATTCTGATAGCAGCTCGTTCTCTTTTGGGGTCAGATTATACTTAGAGGTGTCAGATTAGCGCGTTAATTACGATTAATTAATTACAGCCCTAATTAACGCGTTATTTTTTTTAATCGCGTTAATCGCATTTTTAATCACTTGACCGTTTCTGCCTGCAGTCTGCCGCTGCAGTGATGTGTGTGTGCTGAGCTGGTCTCCTCGCGGTGTTTGTGTGTCACTGAGCAGCTCTGTGAGGCTCAGAGCGCCTCACTTTCAGGAAGTGATCACGTGACCTACGCATGACGCCGAGACAAAACAAACAGCTGATGGCCATAGCGGTGTTATGAAACCGGCATCACCTTTTAGAGCGCTATTTATCTGACCCCGCTGCAACAGGAAGTGCAAATTAAAACGACCTGCTCACTTCACGAGCTACTCGACCGGAACCGATGACCACCGTCAGCCCAGCACAGCTCTGATCACTGATTACACGTAACTGTCAGCCGGTTCGGTGCGCGACCGGCCGGCTGACAGCTTCCACCGCTTGTGGAGCACAGCGCTGATCACTAGTAGCCTACACTGAGTGATCTGACGGACTACAACGGGTTATATTCAAAGTAACGGCGCGACGTGGCGCAGCGCTGATCGCTGGTGTATTTCAGCCTTAAATATCAGCTGGTCCGGTGCGCGACCGGCCGGCTCACAGCTTCCACCGCTTGTCCAGCACAGCGCTGACCACTGGTTACCAGTAGGCCTAGTACACCGCTGGACTGGCGGTGTTATGAACCGGTCCAGTCAGCAGTGCCCGATGGAAGACATGGACGTAGTTTGGGGGGGGTGCAGGGGGGACGTGTCCTCTGCTCGTTTTTAAAGTCAGTTTAGAGTCCTGTAGTTTTTACTGCCTAAAACAATGTTGCTCTATATTAAATGGATTCTGGCTGTTGTTTTTAGGTGTAGGGTTGATATTATGGCTCTTTTTAAACAGTTCAGACCCTTTTCTCCACCTCCTCCCACCCCTGTATTCAAGTTGTGCCCCCCCACCTTTGAAATTTAAATTTCATTCTTGGTGGAAAATCAAATCAACTTTATTCATAGAGCACATTTCCTGCAGAACAACACAATGTGCTTTACAGCAGATAAAACAGAACCTAAAATCAGATGAGGGGTTAACAGAGCTGCTGCAGACTGAGTCCACTGACCAAAGTAATGGTTTCACTGGGACTGAATCTGTTCAAGTCTGTTAAACACAATAAATGACTTCAGAAAGACACTTTATGTTGTTCTATATCAATCTACTGGTCTGACACAGTCATTTAATGAATTTAAATGACAATAACTCAAGAGGAGGGCTTTCTTTAGCCATTTCTTTAGATGCGATTAAAAATGCGATTAATTAGATTAATTAATTACAGATCATAATTAATTAATCGCACAATTTTTTTAATCGCATGACAGCACTAATTATACTCAACCGTTTCCCTCATGACTTCTCCTTAACAGAACCAACTACATGAAGGCTCACTCTAAACTACTGAGCTTATAGGGAAACTGAAATGCTTCAGTCAAGTAAAGGCATTATAAAATGCAATAAAGATAAATCATAGGCTTAAGTGTGTCTGATATTTGTATCAGACGTGTGTGTGTGTGTGTGTTACAGCTTCACTCTGGTCTCTATGTCCCAGTTCTGTTCACTCCAATCAGAGGGATTTACTCACAGCGTCTGAGCATCAAGCTGCTAGAGATCTGCTGGCTAATCTCACCATGATACTGAGAAACTGATCAAGAGGAGCTTTAGATGTGATAAACCCCATGAGACAAATACGTCTCATTGAGCATTCAGATAAATGGCTGAGATATCGGGGCAGAGATGTTTTCTACCTACACAGAAAAGTTAGCACATACTGTTATAACTGAAGTGTGATTTTATGTGTTCAAATGTGTTAGAAATGAGAGATGTAAAGACAAAAATAAATATTTATACATTTGAATTATTGCAGGTCCTTCGTGTTGGGAATAAAAACAGGATTATTTTATCCTCTAAACATATTTCAGCTACATTTTCTTGAGAAAAGCAGGCAGTTCTATGTGTGTCACCATCCAGGTTAAATGGTTTAAACTGATTCGTATTCCAATATTTAACTGTAGTTTGTGTTTATTGTTTCGGGGGGATATGCTCTGTATTCATTTCTTGCATTTTTATTCCTTTGTGGCAATAAGGGTTGTTATATAATGTAACATTTCATTACATTAAATATTTTAATATTAAGGTAATCGTAACGAGCTGTAATAATGCTTAACTTTTTATTCAAACATCTCCATATTATTTAGGTTTTTTTTCTTTTGTCAAGTTTAGTGCGTATCATCTCACCATTTATCCTCTTTTTATTTAACCTCATTACTTTTTAAATAGGTTGGCATCAAATCTATAATTTGATGCGCCAAAATAAAAATAAAAAGTATACTCTCCCTTAACTGTGAGGATTTAAGGTGCATTAAAAATGAACTGGAATTGGGCCTTTCAACAGGGGAAATACAACATCAGTATATCAACGTAAATCTTTATAAACTGAAGAAAAAATGACCTTGAAGCAAAAGGAGTGTGTGAAAAAAATACTTTTACTACACATAATATTGTATCTTTCACGTTTTACAGGTTTACTCATGTCAAACAATGTTTGGTGTGTATTTATGCTATTAGTAAGATCTATGACAATAATAATAAAAACACCCTTTAGAACAGGTAATACTGTTATGAAACTTTTAAAACTACTTCACTAAATTAAATAATTAGACATTTTAAAATAATATTGCAATTAAAAATTAAAACCACGTTTGACTGAATAATAATAAGAGTATTAAATATTATTGCACAGGGAAAGCTGATGTCCACATGGATGCTGTCTCAGTAACCATTATTATTAATAACCTCTGTATATTTGCACAAATCTGTTTATTTGCTTTATTTAATTTGTATTGTTTCACATATATGATCTTGTTAGGTCTTGTATTATATTATTTTTAAGTATATATAAGTATTTTTGACATCAGTCTACTAGAGACCACAAACAGTAAATAATAATGACATGGGACATTCACAGGCTAAATCCATGTCTGTTTACGTGTCCAATAAATAAATAAATAAATTGTCCAATAAATAAAATAAATCTGTGGTTTAACATTCTGAATTTAAAAAACACAATCAATATAGTTTTATCTTGGTTAAAATAATGTGTAAATGATTGCATTCAGCTTTTATAAACAGTTTACTTATATCAGCCTTTTTTTGTTAATGAATCCATAAACACTAAGTGTGTGTTCTGCTTCAGTGGGACATCTGCTCACCCTTTCCACCATCGATTATCACACGAGTGTTTGAATTTCCAGAATTTCAAGGTCTTCCGAAAGCACCTCATCCACAGTTTTCCCGTTTTTTTCTGATCCTGAGCTTTGTTTGAACAAACTAACTAATCAGAGCGGTGAATAGTCTGCTTACGCACACTTCCTGTAGCTCCTTAATTATTGCAGAGTCTTTCATTGCAAAGCAAACAGCAGCATAATGCTGCGTGGTGACAGGCGTCGGTCAGTGTACACAAGAACAGGACCGAGCTGCACCCAGCAACACCTGCCCCATAAATACACACACTAAACAGGATTCAGGATAAAAACATATAGGAATTTTACAAACACCTCAAAAAGTAATGTACATTTTACCTGGACACTATTACTTTCAGCTGATCTTGCTGGATAATTTTGATTATTATGTAATATTATTATTCTTTATATCAGATTAGCGTATAATCTTCTGTGTAAGCAGTTAAAACCACATGCAAAATTATATTTTCTACATAAATCTTGTAGTAAAAACCAACATATTTATGTTTAACTAAGTGTTATTGTGCTGAATATTACTCTCCCCCAGGGTTTTCTCTTTGAAGTAATTTCATTAGATGAACATTGAATAGACAGGATGCAGATATATTTACATGCAAGTAAAAATTTAGTTTATGTTAAATCTCATCATTTTAGAATAAATCCCAAATGAGTGGAAGATGCAGAGGATGCTGTAAAGGTAAATCCAAACAGATAACTCAGGTGGGAGAGGTCTGATGTTTGGGTATTACGTAAATAAAATGTCTCAATGTGAGTCTGTTCCTAGAAGCACTGGGACCTGAGGAAATGAGCAGCGCTTTGATTGAACCAAGTAAAGCATGATGTGTTTTTACTGACCTGCCTGGAGCAGGTGGTGCTCAATGAGCCAGAAATCCAAACGAAGCATTGTGAATCTGCACGTCTGCATCAGGATCAGCAGAATCTAATCATTTTCCATATTTACATTTTTGTCATCTTTGCATTTAAATCTGCCCACATGTTTAGGCAGCTGCAAGGACGCATCTGAGGACAATAAGAGAACAGGTTAGTCTTTCTGCCTACGATGACTAGTAAATTCCTAATATTCTGTTTTGGAAGGTATGTTTAAAAAGCTCTAAGCTTTGTTAATTTAAACATGAAATGCAGTTTTGTATTCTTATCATGTTTTGGGGAATTTAATTTATAAAACATGAATACACAAAAAAAAAGAACCAATTTAACCAAGGGGCAAAATGTCATTTAGGAAGAACACAGAGTCTTGTGATGGAACTAAAAAAATGACCTTTCACATCAGCATCAAACAGACCTGAAAGTGATGCGTAGATCATGCACCAAACACACCACTAAGTCAGCTGTGTTGTTTATAAAGCCAGATTGAATCAGGTTTTTCTGAACTGACAGTTTGATGATGAAGTTTGACAGGGCATCTGGAAACATCTGGGCTTCACTCTGATTTATGTGACACAACTCCCCCAGCAGCGAGGCCTGCAGACAGACACAAACATGGCAGAGCTCACACAGAAAACCGTCAGCATCACAGCCAAGGTGCAACTCCTGTCTAGAAAGAGCACACTTAAAAGATGTGGGGGGTTTGTTCCCCCGTCTCCCCCATTAGGATGCCGTCTGTCCCTCACGTACAACCAAACCACCTTGGGATTTCCATTAGAAAGAGTGTTCTGCATATCAATCCAAGCTTTAATTAAAAAGCTGCTATATTCACGGTGCCTTCGTAAGCTTGCTGGAAGTGCGCAGGTTTTTCCTCCTCTTCTCCATGAGTGGGCGAAATGCTGCATTTGGAAACCAAATGAGTTCATTGTTGCCAGGCTCGGCCCTTTCATCTGATTTATTTTGTCCTTACCGAGTGACTGTCACCCTCTGGTAAACACTTGATGTTGCAATCAGCTGCAGCATCATCACTCATATGCTTAAAAACGTGACTCAATGCAATTGTATTAGGTGGACATTTAGTACAGGTTTAACAGAATTAATGCAAAGTTACAAAATATACATCGATTTAAGTTTAGTGAAAAATAACCTAAAGGAAGTTTGAGTATGTATTTGTGTATATATCTTCAAAGGGGTTAAACAGATTTTTGTGTGTGCATAATTTTGAAGTGTTTCTTTAAAAAAGTTATATTATTTACCCGCTGTAGGTGGCTTTCTGAACAGCCTCTACTTAGAAAAATATTTTACGTTTTTCTGTACTGATGGTACATTAGTACCACTGAGAAAAGGAACAAGTGTTGAGATTAAAGTGACCGAGTATCTTTGTACAACAGAATTAGTTTTGTTAAGCGAAATGCAAAAATCAAATTTTAGTACATAATTTGTTTTAGATTTGTTTGCCCCATCCTAATATTGATTTAATAAACGCTTGTAAGCATATATTTTTATTAAAAGTCTGTCAATCACTTGGTACAAAAATAGTTTTGCCAACAAATAACTGTAAACAAAAACAATTTTAACTTAAAGCTAATAATAGTGAACATTATTAAAAGAGAGAACAAAGTCTGCTATTATTGGTGGTGTCCTTCCAGTGGAAATGCAAATATTCTGACACAAAGCAGGATCTTTGGAGAGGAAACACTGGCTGCTATAAAAAGCAGTGGCGGGTGACTGAATGAGAGCTGAACTCTGATCAGCAGGGAGCCTCAGACAGGAAACTGTGTCCTCATCACTTCTGCCAAAATGGGATCAGCCTCTGACAATGCAGCTTGTAGGTGCTGAATCTGTACAAGAGTAGAAAGGAGAGAATGAAAATATTACTTTGGTTCAGATATGATATATATTTTGTTATTAAGAAGAAAACAAGACCATATGCATCTCCAGTCACACTCAACACTATTTTTACTCCTGAATTAAATAATAAACACTTTGAACAACACCTTTTATTTTGGTTGAGCTGGTAGTTGTACCACACACTGGGTAAATGTGTATGGTTTGGTAGGTGTAGGCGATTACAGTCTGTACTGTAAAATTAAAAACAAGCTCCTAATACTCGTGAAAAACATAAAGAGGCAGACTATTTACTCCTCAGTGGAATGCAGTGTTTATGTAAGAATCAGAGAGAGAGTACTTACTGAAGTCTCAAACTTGGGATGTAAACAGGAAGCAGCTGCGAGACAAGTCTTCTCTGTCAGGTAACCTTTATTTATCAAGTCTGAAACTGTATCCTACAAAGTAAAATATACAGATTCCTGAATAATTAATATCTAAATTCAGTTAAATGATCTGACTGAACTGTGAAAACATAAGGAGAACAAGTCTTAGTAAATATTACCTTAGAAATATGAAGACAAAGATCAGCTAGGAACTCAGCTGTGATTTCTTTAAGAGTCTCCAGCTGCTCATCTTCAGCACCATCTTTATTTGCAGCTTCCTGTTTACATTCAGTGTGATACTGGCATACTCGGAACAAGTTCCCAATAAGAGGCAGACCTGCAGTCAAAAACAAATACAAACTTATCAAAACACTAAAGTTGCATAATGTGTTTGCTTTCTTAACATTCATAATCCTTTTGCACTACGAGTGCATGACCATGACTTGCTATATTACAGTAAAATGCACAGTAGCAGGAAAGTGTAGCTGATGGAAAACATACTTGTGTCACTGCTGCTGCACCACTCATCCTGACATCTATAAAGAGCCTGCATCACAGAAAGAGCCTGAACCAAAATGCTCTTGTGTTCATGTAAGATGACTGGAAGATCATTTGTTTGACAGAGGTCCTCACACACGTCACAGACAAAGTCCCGCACCGATCTGCCTGGCCCGTCAGGAGCAGCTACAGAAAACAATCACACTTCACTTTATTCTTCTATCAAAGTGCAGGAAATCTGTTAAATAAGTAAATAAAAATAACTGGTCCTACCAAAAATCTGAAGGCCTTCTTCTATGGTGGTGAGGAGCTGGAGGATGTGAAGGTAAATCTCTAAGCCATTTGGACTCTCTGATCTGAGAAAATTATAATTAAACAAAACAAGGATCATGATTTCAGTTGGAATAAGGCCTCATGAATCTATTATCATATGACAGGTCTGTTATTGTATCCATAATAAGCACATACAGAGAACAAACTCTTTAAAGCTGCTTTCACATGAAATTACCTAAAATGTTTTGTAATTGTTTTGTTTTTTCTGCTATTTAGTTTTTATTGACATTAAATTCTGCAGCAATGTAGGCAACTTGTTTATCACCTTATTTCTGAAACTGTATGATCTTTTAAAGTTGTATTAATAAAAATGCAGCAAGGATTTAATCACTACAAAAAGCAAAAACAAAACTATGCAGCCCATTTCACGCTGCTGCTGTGTGTGTGGCTGGTCCTCCTAACTCAAGACATATGTTTACCTAACCACATGAATAACCTTACACTGCAACAACAGCATTACCAATAAACTGAGTGAAGAAAGATGCAATGACTGAACTGAAACAAATAAATTACTAAGTCTGCAGAAGTTACAGAAATATAATTCAATACACATTACTGCAAGTAGAAAAATACCTAAAACTTAATGGGACACATTTAGAATTAGTGGTTCAATAAAGCAAGTTTACTCATCCAGTAATGTCCTGTTGAAAGTCTAAAAGTCTAACTTTTAAAGAGCTACTTCTTGTTCTTTGTTTTAGGAAAGACTGACAAAGTCAGCAGGGTTCTGTTCGGCACATCCCGTCTCTCAGGTTTCTCTCAGCAGATGACATGTTAAAGTTAAAGATTTCAGATATCAACTTAGCACAAAAAGTAAGGTAAAGTAAAATAAAGTCTGATTAGTTAATCGTTAAAGGGAATTACACCCAAACTGATATGTAGGTAATTAACTAGAATGTTCTATAGGAGTGATCTGTAGCCTGAGGCAGGTCCTTTCAGTGAATCTCCATCTGACTCACCCCAATAGGCTGTCACATTGTTACCTACTCAGGTTGAAGCCTAAACTTTCTGAAATCCTGTCTTACTGCAGAGATTAAAAACCAGCACATTCTCAGCTGCACAGATGTTCTCTGGCAGCTTGACAGAAACATCCTGCAATTAAATCTGCAACCAAATAAAACTTTAAGAATATTTTTTTGTCACTCATCAACTGCTGCTTAACATGGAAGCAATATGTGAGAATGTGTGTGTGACATCATAAGTTTTAGTATCTCTCAGTCAGTTCCCACCTCAGCTGTTTAGCTGCCTCAAGAAGACACAAAGTTACATCCAGTTGACTTTCACGGTCATCCTCCTTCTTCTCACATGACTGAGATGTGATCCAGCACCTCATCAACTCTTCATCGAGGTCAAACAGTTTGTCCACCAGTTCTCCTACCTTCTCTAGCAGGTCCGCTGAAGACATATGAAAGATTTACATAAATAAAAATGTCAAAACCAAGAAAACATTTTACAAATATTCAAACAACTAAATTCTAAAGTCATCCCATAATACAAAGATGACATTTTTAAAATCCACTAATTAGCTCATTATTGGAAAGTATCAATTTAACGTGAAGTACTTTTAGTAGAACTGGACATGATGAAACAAAGGTTGAAGCACACAGATTCCTGCTGTTGTATTCGCTGAAGCCAAAGAGAACAAACATCCTTCTGAGACAAACAGGTGAGCAGCAACCTGAAAGCATCATCAGATAAGATGAATATTTCATTCTATGCCACTTTTTTACACATCTACAGAAAATTAAAATGTTACCTGCAAGTTTCCAGAATGGTTGGGGGATCTGTATCTCCAAGAAGAAGCAACAGCACAGCCCTGTGGACACACAGGGAGTTGCATTGAAGAAAGTAAACACACCAGCATTGATGATTTATTCAACAAAACCTGAAGGTGGCTGTTTTGACTCACCCCAAGTTTTCATTTTGACTGAGAGTGACACACGTGTCTGGAAAACAAGCAATGTTCCCGAGAATTCCTACACAGATTTCCTAATAAAGTAAAAAATCATGGGAAAGATCAATGAAAATTAAATAAAAACAATATAACACTACACTACAGGATTACATTCGGACATGTATGATCTGAACAGGATGTCACTCACTGTAAGACGTGGGCATCGGGATTTAGTGATGACCCCAAGGAGGATATCAGCAGCTTTGAAATCCTGCAGAAAACCTGCCACATCCTACACACATTTGGTAAACAAGTAAATATTTTACTGTTAATGATTTGTTTTTAATATTAAAACTGATATAAATAATTAGGACACAAAATGACAAATGCAAAACCATGTTTACTTTAAAATGTTCTGATGCTAATCTCGTCCAAGTTTGCATCTAAATAAACAACATGTGATCAACAGAGTGCACTTAGTCACATTTTCAAAAATAAAAGCTACTAATAAATTTGGAAAAATTGTCTTTTGCTGTTAGACCAACTTCATACACTTGGTAAAAAATACATTTTCCTGTATTTTAATTAAAGCCAATTTTAGCAGAACATGACATTAAACAAGGTGGAGACGTTAGGATACAGAAGAGAAACTGCACCTTATCCATTGCCATATCCCAGACTTTACAGAGATCTTCCTCATCATCATCGGAGAGCTGCATCTGATCTTCAGAGGTCTCCAATGAATGCTCTGAAACCATCTGCAGTACAACACATGTTTACATGCATATTAATTACTAACAAGCTGTTTAACAAACAATATAACCCTGTAAGGATTACTAAAGAAAGTCAGCCAGCCATATAATGTTTTTAACTTTGGGGATGTACATTGGCTGCTCAGAAAATTATATTTAGCACTGCTGTAGTCTCATTTGCACAAATCTTTCACAATGATTTCAAACTTTACAATAAAACCCTACATTTTCCCCACTGATCCCTATTTACTACATTATAGAGTGTTATAAAGTGCTCTACATGTATTAATTTAGCCCCCCAAAAAGCCTTCCTACATTAATAAGGTGTGTCAGGGTGCTGAAAAGCCAGTGCTTGCTGTAAACAGTTTCTCCAATGGCATCAAGATGTCCATTATCATCTCCATCAGCTTTCTCCGGGGGTGGTGATGGGTTACGGTCCATAACAGGTGAGTGAGCTCCAGATAAAGGTGAGGATCTCTCTGTTTCCTCTTGCTCAGCACCATCAACACTACTGTCTTGGGAGGGGAAAATAGCAAATTTTAGAGATGAACTGTTATCAGTTATCATGGAGTTCATCATAAGCAGGACTTCTTTTTGGAAGTATTTTAACAATGATGTTATCATATGCTTTGCTTTAAAATGCAACAAAATTAGCAGAACATATCCCATCTATTATTGTATAATTTCTCTTACCTTAAAATACTTTTGTCAACGTTTTGGAAAAACATTTTATGTAAAAACTAATGAACCAAACAAAATCGCCCTGCAATCAATTGCCTTTTAATCTGAATTTTACTGTGTTAACATTGAAAAGCTACAGTTGGAATAAAGTCTAGATAGATATCCAACAAACAATATAAACTTTACACAAACAGTAAGAAAATTAGATTAGGTGATTTCTTTGTTGTGGCGACGCTTTTAGGTAACGTTTATATTGGAAAGCCTGATTCTGAAATGTGTCAAAATACACTGCAATATTCCCGTGTTGGTATTGCTTAAAATGTATTGCCAAGAAGCATTGTTGCATCAAGGACATAATCGACAAAAGACAATTTTTCTTACTTTCTGTGCTTAGTTTACCTCGCTGGCTCAGTCCGTCAACTTAAGCTAGTAACAGCTTATGTCGCTGGTGCAGGCTATACCTTAATATTAGCTGTCATATATGAACTTTATACATTTTAACTCACCCATATTGACCGTTCTTGACAAAAAATAACTTGCAAATAAATGTAAAAACAATTGTTTTGCACGTTTAAACTCTCCCACAGAGTACAACTTTCAAACAGCCTCCATTCAGACTGCTTACCTCATTGCGCATGCGCAAACTGTCTTGTTGGTGTTACAGTAACATCTGACTAAATGCAGTACTGCCCCCTGCAGGAAGCAGGAGGAAATTAAGTATGTTTAGCTCACCATCACCAGCTTGCATTTTAAACCTTGTGAACTCAACCATCCAGCTCAAATCCAAATTTATTGGAAAAATTAATCCAAAACATTCTCAAAATATTTGGTAAAGAAGCACTGAGCTCTGAAGTTAATATGAATATTTTTTAGCCTAACCTATATTGTCTTAAATTTTTGCATCTTATAACCCAATTTTTATTTGTTTTGGGGGGGGGGGGGAATACTTTAAAGACTTGTCAATATTCTCTACATTTAGTATATTTTATTGTACAGAACAACCCTCAAAGTATCTCAATAATAGTCATCACCTTAAAAATAAAACTCCATCTTCCAAACAAAAACCTAAATTTGACAAAATTAACACCAAAAGATCCAATCAAAATAAAACTTACTTACCTTTATGTAATTGACTATTGTTTGTTGTTCAAATTATTGTAAATAACTTGCAATAACATTCCTATCAATCGATTTATTAAAGTGATTGGCTAAAACAAAAATCTTTGGTTATTCTTATAAAAATCTTTTTTTGTTGTTTTTTGTTTGGACTGTTGATGAGCCTAAAAACAGGAACATACACTCTATATTTTAAAGACATTGAAGTATTCTGTTATAGAAAACATGTTATAGAAATAATGGTTGTTTGCAGCCACATGTTTCCCCACAACAAAATGCAGAAGACAGTTTGACTGTGTGTCCAATGATACATGCAATTCTTTTTTTTACAATTATTTAGTGCAAACAGAAAAGCTTAGCCTCGCTGGGCTGTAAATATTCTACCAATTTAATGTGATGTTTCCATCAACATGTGACACCACTACAGTGCACCTGGCTCCCTCTTTATACACATTTTCACAAATACTAAAATATTACATCTGTGACACATTACCATAATTTTGAGAGTTTAGAGATCAAGGTCAGGGAGGTCTGATCAAGCTTAATAGCAGCATTGTTTGGTGTTAGATTACTGTGGTTGGACTGAGAATTACATGCTCTGTTTAGTTCTCAGTAAAGTGTTGCCATTCACCTCCTAATGTTAATGTTTGCATTTCAGTTTTTTCTTTATTTAGTGAAGCTAAAGTAGCGTTAATCTTTGGATTTGTCTTTCTGAGCTGGTGTTGGCCTTGGGTTATGCAGGAGGAGGTTGTGCAGTGTTGATTTGTGGTTCTATTATTTAAGGTTTGCTGTGGCAAAAGCTGTAGGTTGGGTGTTGCTTTTGTTGGAGAAGGGATAAATCTTCTGTATTGATTTGGTTATGCTTTGATAAGCTTACTAAAACCCGCTGTTTGATGTGCCACAGTCCTGTAGCAAGATCAATTGACTTTTGACCTAAATATGAAACTGAAATGAGCTATGATTAAAAAATAAACAGCTTGTATTAATTTTTAACAAACTTTAATTATAAGCTGTTTTAGTGACGTTAATCAGCTGTTCTATAAAATTAGTTTTGTGTTAAAAATCCATTTTTTTTTACATTAAAAAAGATATCTGCTGAATTAATTATGTTCCATAAGTCTAAAGAAGAGTTGGATGTCTCATTGATTTATTATACAAGACAGGATTCATAATGAATCTAAGTTTGAAAATTTTATAGAATCTTTTTGTTAAGTGGGGGCAGAAATTATAAGATTTTTTTTCTTCATTCTGCTCCTTTTTTGTTCAAATATGATTTTTTTTGTTATGTATATCTTATTGTTTATATATTTTTTGTTTTATGTATTTTATTTGAATGAAATAAACTTTGACTAAATTCTGTAGTCTTAGTTTAATTTTGACGCATCCGGTTTCCTGGGAAATGTTGACCAGTGTTTGCTGTCAAGTAGAGTTGTCAACATTAATTACACACGAATAAAAGTCCTTCCTATAATCCACACTGTCTTGAGATAATTTTCAGAGTGTACTGTCCTCCTTCAACCAACAGAACTGTAATAACTTAGGATCTTTCTCATCATACAGCTGTGCTCCTGTGGGAGTGGTTCAAATCCCTGTTTGCACTTGGAGGAGCTTTAACTAGACGGCTGTGTGACGGCATGACAAGCGGCTTTATATTTGTTTTTCAGATATGATCACAGAGAGACCAAAGGACTAATGCATTTTTATCAAGTGGAAAAATCGGATATGCATCCACATGGATTCCACCAGCTTTGGTTATTAAACGTTGATGTTTTGTGAGTGCTGTAATTCACCAGAGTTTCAATACTTGGGTCCAACTAGCACGTCACAAACAAGCTGCTAAAATAACTCACACTATTTGCTGGATACGTTTTCACTGAACAGATATGTGCAGCTTCAGATAGACACAGAGTCTACACCAAGAAAAATAAATGACATCAAAATGTAATATATCCTGCTCCAGATTGAAATGCGAATGTTGTGATTGATGACCAGATCACCTTCAAGATCATGTTGCCTCCGTCTCTCATTCGTCCAGCTTTACATTGTTATATATGAAATATCAGGTCGTACCTAACACAATATGCCACCCAGCTCCTGGTGCAGTCTATTATCATCTCCTGCTTCGACTACTGCAGCGCCCTTAACTGGTCTCCCAGTCTGGTGAACAAATGGTCCAGAACGCAGCAGCGCATTTGGTCTTCGATCAGCCCAAAAGAGCACGTCACCCCTCTGTTCACTGAGCTCGTTTTAAAACTTTTCCTAAGTCACCTCTGACAGAGCCTCTCTATAGTTTATTGTTAACCTCAATGGTAACTGGCTTCATTACATTCTCATTTGTAAAGTCACTATGGATAAAAACAACTATCAATTACATAAACATAAACATATTCTGTCTTTCTTTTGTTAAATTTATTTCATTCAAAAAACATGAGAAGTTAATAATCCTTTAATATTAATAATAATAACAATAAGCTGTAGGTGTTAATAAAATAAAAATATTAAACTTCTTTTCTACACTTCAGATTTTTTTTTGTTTACTGTCTATTCTTCTGTTAAGTTCTGTGCATGTTTCAATAAGATGTAAGCACTAAAATGTACCAAGTAAATGTACCACTAACCAAGTGGTTGACCTGACATGCCCTTGTTGTACTGATGCGTAAATCATGTGTGCGTTAACGTGACGCTGCAGGAGGAGAGAGACGGTAGTCAAGGATGCAGCACCGTCAGTTCAAATGTGCTTCCTGCATTAAACACAATCCACAGATAATGTAAAACTATAATTAGATCAGAACAAATATTATCCTATGGTGGTATCAATTTATGAGATTCATTCATTTTTACTCTTGGGTGATTCATAATTTTAATTAACCCTAACAAGTTATCAGTCGAGCCTCACGGTAGAACTAATAGGGCTCATTCTTTAGGTTTATTTAACATTTTAATTATTATAAGTTTAACTTGATTTTGTAAAGTTTATTGACTTTTTTCATGTCAAATGTTCCCAATAATGTCCTTTTATTAATTATGTTTTGTATCAGGGATCTACATTTTCTGAACTTTTGGATGTTTTTATTCTATTTATTATAAGAAATATGTTTTTGACATTGCAATCAGATGCCAGGGTTCAGTACCAAACCAATTTTTTTAATCATATAAAGTACAAATAAAATCCATGTTTGTGATATTCAGAAAAAGAGAAAGTGTGATGCAGACTGAATGTTTCTAACCAATGGAAAAATGCACATTGGGATGGATTTAATTGCCCAAGAAACCATCAAAGACAAAGAACTGCATGAGTTGAATCGGCTCATACAGAATGCATGCCAACATCAGACCAGAACAGAGGAAAAAAGAACGCAAACTTATTAAGAAAGAAGTTTATTACCTTTATGAAGAATCAGAATCAGCATAATTTCCTTTCAGAATACAATCTGCTCAGTTTTTTGCATGTATGCATTTTGTTCATTTCATGCCATTAAGGAGACGGAGATGAAGGTTATCTTCTTATTTTTTTCAGACCAGGAGGTAACTTTCTAACTTGGATTTAACAAAGCAGCCATCATTTTATTGTAGAGAAAGAATAACATAAATTCAGCTTTAAAAGGTTTGACAAAGATGAAAAAAGCAAATGATGATTTTATTCATCTCTACATGTTTGGTGTTTTGTAGCAGGAGTAAAAATAATTTTTTTTGTTTACTTCTGTCTATTTATTACCTTAAGGCACAAACTTAAAATTGATCAGGTTTGAATTTCACACGAACGTGAAATAACATCTAGTAAAGTATTAAAAAAACAACTGGAAACAAGACTTTTTAGGGATCAGATTTTAAATACATTTGAGCCACGTGTTTAAAACACTGATTTGAAACTCACAGGTTCCAGGTGCCATTTGGTTAATTTCACCTCGTCATTCTTAAAACCTCAACTTTTTTGTGACTATGAGATCCCCGTTTTTATTCATTAAAAATACTTTAGTTGTTGTCCTCATTAATGAATGCATAAATGACAGTTAGCCCTTTTGCTTTGTTGACATGGCTCAGAGGACTGGACCTGCCTCTAATAAAGATATTTTACATTTAGAACAGATGAACTTACAGACCAGGAGGTGGTTTTATTGCATCCCATTCCTCTACGTACAAAGTCTGTCAGATGAAGAGCAAATATAATTGTTTTATCAAGAGATAAGGACAATGTAAGAATAATTTATATGAGACTTGTGAAAGGCAAGCAAATGTTTGCTGTGTCTTGGCAGTAAAACTTCATATCCCACTTGCAGAAAGGGTGTGAACAAAAAATAAGTGCAATCTGAATATAAAAGGCAGCCGAGTTCGGTTTGACTATTTCCAACTTTGGTGACGGGGAGCCCACAGTGGCAACGATGAGGTGGAGATCTGGGTGGTTGTGTTTTCTCGCTCTAGTGGTTGCCAGTGTCACAGAGGTCAGACCCAGACTGGGTAAGGATCAGACTTTAGATGTGAAGGCATGATCTTTAAAAAAACATTTACAGTTTTTACAGTCTACTATAAAGATATATAAACTTGTGTTTGCTTTAACTTTTTCCAGTTCGCAACCATGTCAGCAGCATCTGCAGCACATGGGGAAGGGAGCACTTCAAGACCTTTGATGGAGACGTGTTCCAGTTCCCTGGTATGTGTGAGTACGTCCTGGTCTCAGACTGCCACGAGTCCTATCAGGGGTTTTCAGTGCACATGAAGAGGACGGAGAAAGATGGAAACCCCACGATCAGCTACGTGTTGGTCACCATCAACGAGGTCTCGTTTCACCTCAGCAAGAGTCGGGTCACTGTCAATTATCAGCAGTAAGTAAAGAAAAACACAAAGTCTATTAAACCAATACTGACATCTGAGTACTTGAATATTTTTTCCATTCTAGTGTAACGCTGCCATATCACAAGGGAGGAGTGCAGGTGGAAAATAACGCAGTTTACACCAAGCTCCAATCCAAGGTCGGGTTCACTGTCATGTGGAACGGCGAAGATGCTGTCATGGTAACAATGTATATTTATATTAACACAAACATTTCTGATACACAAATTATTTATATTCTGACACTGATGCATGACACTGTATTAGCTTATGTGAATATTATTAATAATTGTTAGGTTTGTTTTTTTACATTTTGTGCAGACATTTTAATACATCAACAATATCTTGTGTTTGGAGTAAAAAAAATGTTTTTTTTAAATATGTTTTGTGTGTTTTTAGGTGGAAATTGATAGTGACTTTGCAAACCGTACATGTGGACTTTGTGGAGACTTCAATGGTGTTCCAGTCTTCAATGAGTTCATTTTAAATGGTATAATTTACAGTTGTTTATTTTAGATTGATACATGCCATCAGGATGATGACTCTACAATTTAATTACACAGGTCGCAAAATCAGCCCCATCGAGTTTGGCAACAGTCACAAAGCCCATCGTCCAAACGAAGACTGTGAGGATCCCTACGAAGAGGAAGATGAATCTCTGGTGGATGACGCTGCGCCAGATTCATGCAAGGAATTTGTGAGTTTATTACCTGGCTTGTGTTTTACTGTTAAAGTGTTGTGGTAAATACCAACCATTTGCTTTCTTCTATTAGGAGACCACCTGTAAAGAAATGTTCCATTCAGAGTCCTGGAGCTCGTGCACTGAGCTGATTGATCCTGAAGCGTACATTCAGGCGTGTGTGAAGGACATGTGTGCCTGTAACAACAGCACCAGTGATTTCTGTGTCTGCAGCACCATGTCTGAGTTTTCCAGACAATGTTCTCACGCAGGAGGACAACCCCCCAACTGGAGGAGACCTCTCTTCTGTGGTAGGATATTTCTTCTTTTTTTGTTGTTCTCTTTTTTTGATTGTCAGACCATAATGACGTTTGAATCCTGCAGACAAAAGAAGAAAATAAACTTTTTAAAGTATATCTGTTCAGCCTAATTTACTAACTCACATAAATGGCCCATCATTGCAGAAAAACAGTGTCCTTACAACATGGTGTATGAAGAAAGTGGCTCTCCTTGCATGGATACCTGCACACATCAGGACACAAGTTCACTGTGTGAGGAGCATAAAATAGACGGCTGCTTCTGTCCACCTGGTTGGTTTACTTCACATATAACATGCAAACCCCTTTTAGTTTTTATTTAAATAACACTCAAATGTACATTTTCTTTCAGGAACTGTGTTCGATGACATCTCCGTGAAAGGGTGCATTCCTCGGTCTGAATGTCAGTGCAAACACAACAAAATCTATGACTCTGGAGAGGTTTACCGACAGGATGAAGAGGAGTGGTAGGTCAAACGTTCCCTAATGTAAAAATAATGTCCTATTTGTGGTGGTTTTTTCTGTATTTATTTTCTTATTTTTATTTTAGTACATGCTTTGATGGACGATGGGACTGTGTGAGTCTAGAAACACCGGCTACATGTGCCGTTGAAGGAGGTTCACATGTAACCACTTTTGATGGGAAAATTTTCACCTTCCATGGAGATTGTTACTATACTCTGGCTAAAGTGGAAAGCAAGGTAAATGTGCAATTTCGTGGTAGAAAATACAATATATCTTCACCTAATAATGTGGTTTAATAGTTGTGCTTTGATTTTGTGCATGTTACAGGATAAAAAAAGTCCAAAGTTCACCATCCTGGCCCAGTTGGTGCCTTGTGCACACCAACAGTTTGATACATGTTTAAAAACCCTTAAAATCCTGCTGAACAATGACAAAAATAATGTGAGTTTAATACTAAAGCCGTATGTTATAAAAACATTTGTCACACTTGTTGACCAATCACGTGCTTCCTCAGGTTTTAACATTCAGCTCTGATGGTACAGTGAAGCAGAATATGCAGACGATCAGTTTGCCGTATTATTCAGGTGAGTCAGACAATAAGAAACCTTGAAACATGCTGGATTCAGCTTCTATTTACATTATGAAATCAGTACATTATATTTCTGATTTTGTTTGCATCTTTAACTAAAGGTGACATCAACATCTTCCACGCGTCATCCTTCCACATCTTGCTCCAGACAAGTTTTGGGATGCAAATTCAGATCCAGCATGTTCCCCTGATGCAAGTCTACATCAGCCTGGAAAAGAGCTACAAAGCTAAGACGCGTGGTATGGTTTTCACTCCAATTGAATGTGTCCCCTCTTTCAGTTGCTTTAAAAGAACTTAATAGAGGTTTTAGGTTTTAGTTGAGACATTGTGATTGTATCTGAGCACCAGCACTTTTATTTAAGTTTTTTTCTGATACTGAATTATTTGATTTCTTCAGGCTTGTGTGGGAACTTCAACATGATCCTGAGTGACGACATGAAGACTCCTCAGGGGATCGTGGAAGGAACTGCAGCAACGTTCGGCAACGCTTGGAAGGCTAATCTGATGTGCTCAAACACAGAGGAGAGACTTGATGATCCCTGTTCCCTCAGTGTGGAAAATGGTAAATATTGATACATTTTTTAAAGTCAGTTGTGTTGTTTATATTCTAGAGGTATTTTAACTAAACCAAATGTATAATTTTAGCCAGTTAAAAACCAGTAAGTGTTGTTTTGTTCTCAGAGCTGTATGCCAAACACTGGTGCGCCTTGCTCCTAACTCCAAACAGCCCATTTGCAGAGTGCCGTTCAGTGGTGGATCCTGAGATGTACTATAAGGTACAGTAAAGTGTTCTTCTAACTATCACTATATTTAACTAGACTACAATTGTCTGAAAGTGTTTGTTATTTTCTGCAGCGCTGCACTTACTCCAGCTGTAACTGTGAGAAGAGTGAGGCCTGTTTGTGTGCCGTCTTCTCCTCCTACGCTCGAGCTTGTGCAGCAAAGGGAGTGATCCTGACAGACTGGAGAGAGAACGTGTGTGGTAAGGGTTTTATTTTACTTCTATAGTTTAAACACTCATTTGTACATCATGAAAGTAACAACGAATAATCTTGATATTCTCCACAAAATAGATAAATACATAAAAAGCTGCCCAGCATCGCAGCTCTTCTCTTACAACCATCAGAGGTGCCAGCTAACTTGCAGCTCACTGAACTCGGAGCAGCAGAGCTGCACCTCTGACTTTGTGCCTGTGGACGGCTGCTCCTGTGCTGAGGGGCTCTATTTGAATGAAAAAGGCGTATGTGTCCCAATGGACAAATGTTCCTGCTACAATAACGGGGTCTACATTAAGCCTGGAAAGTCCATCAACATCAAGAACGAACACTGGTGAGTTATTTTGTGTTTACCTTTATCAATAAATCGGTCATTGATCTCATGCTGTTTCTTTCATGTCATTTTCTAGTGTGTGCAACAATGGAAAGCTTCACTGTCATTCTTGGAAAAGCCGTTCATCAGGTCAGTGTATCTCTTTACTTTCCCTTAATAATGGCAATCAGTTGGTTTATTGTTTATTAATATTTTTTTCTTTTTGTCACAGCATGTCCTCCTCCAAAGGTTTTCTTCAACTGTTCCTCAGTGGGAGGAGAAGTTGGACTGCAGTGTGCTCAGACCTGTTTAAATCTGGATAGTGATTGTGTGAGTTGTATTTTTTATTTTTTGCTGTGTATTTATTGACCACACCGTCTCAAATAGCTGGGTCTCACATTTCCAGAATAACAGTTCAAGACGGTTTTTCGCTGTATGAACACAAAATTATCAGTAAACATCAATTTGCTTGATTTTTTTTCCCTAAAATTGTTATTTTTCTTACCTCTCAGGAATCCACAGAGTGTGAGTCTGGCTGTCGTTGTCCTGGTGGGCTCCTAGATGATGGCAAAGGTTCCTGTGTGAAGGAAAAGGATTGTCCGTGTCAGCATGATGGACATGTGTTTGCTCCTGGATCAAAAATTCCAAACCAGTGCAACACCTGGTAAGGCCACACATGAACATTACGTATCAACTGAAACTGTTTTACTTCAGAATTTAACACAATATTATATTTTACTGTCTCTTACAAATCTAGTACCTGTAAAAGTGGAAAATGGGAGTGCACAGAGAAGAAATGTCCAGGAACTTGTGTCATTTATGGATCAGGACATTACAACACATTTGATCAGCGATCATATGGCTTTCAAGGAGATTGTGCTTATGTTGCTACCAGGGTAAATACAATTATTATGCCTGGAATCCTCCTACTCATTTTCACTTATTAAGTACTCTTTTTAAAAATTGACTAAGAACAAACTCAACACTGAGTAAACTGGAATTTTTTACATTTGTTGATCACCATCAGTTTGCATCATCAATAAAAAAAGTCTCTTTTTAAAATGTGTAAAACACAGAACACCGCATTTTAAAAGTTTTGACATTAGACAGCAAACAGACAAAGCCAGTAGAAGGCCGTAATCTTAAGCAAAATTAAATATATAATTTGTTCGTAGCCTTTTCAAAGTAACCCATTTCAAAATGAACTCTGTAAATACATGACATAAAGGTTGTCCTGGTGCATGCCTTTATTAACTTGTTCTATAATAATAATCTCATTACAAAAATTTTCTTTTCAGAATAAATGTGGGAACAAAACAGTTGAGAATAGTTTTGGAGTTATCACAGAAAATGTACCATGTGGCTCTACAGGCACCACATGCTCCAAAACAGTCAGAGTTCAGATCGGGGTAAGTCCTAAACTGAGTGTTTACTTTTTATATCTTAGCAAATGTGTAAATATTCACCGATCTTCTTTATATTACAGCGAACGGAAATCAAACTATCAAAGGGTAAATACGAAGAGGAAGATCTGGGAATTGGCCCACAAATTCACTACAGAATAAGAAGGGTTGGCTTGTACCTGGTGGTAGAATCTAACATCGGCGTGGCAGTGATGTGGGATCGCAAAACAACTGTTCGCATCCTTCTGGAACCGCAGCACAGTGTAAGTCACAGTGGCTGTTTTGTCTGATGACTCGAAAACAATATTAATGCACAAGAACCAAGTTGAGCCGTATGATGTGTGTTTGTACAGGGGGAGGTGTGTGGTCTGTGTGGAAATTTTGATGGCGATGGACGGAATGACTTCACCACTCAGGGCCAGCTGGTAGTGAACAATCATTTAGAATTTGCAAACAGCTGGAAGGTATCCAGCACCTGCCCAGATGTGGAGGACAGTGTTGATGCCTGTGAAATAGCTCCCCAAAGACATCACTGGGCAAAAATCATGTGCAGCATCATAACGGGAACTACATTCAAAGACTGCCACCACAAGGTCTGACAGAGCTGATTATGTGGCTTTAAAAATGTCCAGTGGCCTTCCTTTTTTAAACTTTTAAAATGTATTAGCCAGTTCTGATTCATTCTTTGTGATTGAAAAGGTTGATCCCCATCCATTTTATGACAACTGTGTGAAAGACTCATGTGCCTGTGACACCGGAGGAGACTGTGAGTGTTTCTGCTCAGCTGTTGCAGCCTACGCTCAAGCTTGTAATGAGGCTGGTGCTTGTGTTGCATGGAGAACTCCAGATATTTGTCGTAAGTAAACTTTTGTGCTCTTCTTAGAATACAAATCTTTTAAAGTTTTCAGAATAATATAATAAAATTAAACATTTTCTCCTTAACTGAAAAGTCAACATTTTGCCCCTCACCACCACATATGCACAATTGTTTGCCTTTACATGTAATTTATGAAGCAATAAAATCTGCAAAGATGAATGCACCAAAAGGTTGACATGATGGCACTGGTAGAAAAACATTTTTAATCTTCAGTCCTTTACTGTACTTTTATATTATGTATCTCACTGGATTTGATTTTGACATAATCAAGAATGTGATCAAAACATCTTGCATGTGGACTAAGATATCAAAGAACCTAATGACCCTCAGGAGAGAGGAGCAAGGGGGGAGTGGTTTGTAAACTAGTTTGCATTAATGACACTCACTACAGCTTTGTAAGCTTCACTTTTCTGTTAAAGGATATTTCTGTCATTTTGAAGTGACATTTGATTTATCTACCCATACTGCACCTGATTTGCTGTGAATGTGCAGAAGCACACATAGTAGCATAGTAATTCAGCCAATGTTTTGTCGAACAAACAGCATAAACTAAACAGTTTCATGTAAAATTGTAGAGGTAATGTAGCATTCTATTGCATTGGTTTCATTTTGTTTCATAGCAAAAGTTGTTTGAATATCAGGAATTGCCCACTCATTTGTCAGATGACTTCTTACTTTATTTAGAAACTCCAATCACTTTGAGTGATGTCACTGGTGGTTGTGGTTATTAAGATAAAATGACTTTAAAATTACAAAAATATTCCTTTAAATTGGAAAAGCGTCTTGGATGAGAAGAAAACATCATCTAGGAAACTGTTTCTGAACCCACCAAAATCTACATTTTCATTTGTACCTGACGTATAATGTGATGTTTTTTTCTACAGCTGTATTTTGTGATTACTATAACAGCCCAGATGACTGCAAGTGGCACTACAACCCTTGCCACACACCTTGTTACAAGACTTGCTTATTTCCAGATGGAATTTGTAGCAACCCAATACCAAACCTAGAGGGTAAGGACCTAATTTAAAATGTCCTGTTCCATTATTTTCCAACAAGAAGTCTTTTATAAATACTGTATTTTTTTTCAGGATGTTATCCTGTATGCCCAGAAGATAAACCAATATTTGATGAAAAAAATCAAATATGTGTGGACATATGCCCTTACTGTGTTTACAATGGGACTATATATGATGAATATGAAGTTATTTACAATGTCAGTGACAACTTGGGAATGTGCTACTATGGAATCTGCATTAATTCAACTGTGATACAAGGAAGTGAACCCTGCCCCACAAGCCCACCACCAACTACAACAGTTGAACCAATAACCACAAAAACTACAACACCTCCACCATCCACTACGACACCTCCACCAACCACAACAACAACCCCTCCAACTCCACCACCAACAACAACACCTCCAACCCCACCAACCACAACAACAACACCTCCAACCACAACAACACCTTCACCTCCACCAACTACAACAACCCCAGAGCCAACCACAACAACACTATTAACACCATCAACTACTATAACAGTTATAACTCCATGCGTCCCATCTTGTGAGTGGTCAGACTGGTATAATGTGCACAATCCCAAAACAGACAAAAGCGACTGGGAAACTTATGAAAACATCACAAACAGTGGTTTACAGATATGTGAGAATCCCTCTGAGCTAGAATGCAGATCAGCTGATGTACCAGACCAGGACTTTGATGATTTTCTAGAAGAAAACAAACAAGTTGTTCTTTGTGACATTAAAATTGGTTTGATTTGTAAAAAGGAAGATCAGCCAATACGCCCAGGAAAATGCTTTGACTACATGATCAGAGTGTGCTGTCCAGTGATCTGTGGGACCACAACTCCAACTACACCTTCTACTACAACACCAGAACCAACTACAACCACAACCACACCTCCAACAACTACAACAACACCTCCCCCAACCACAACAACAACACCTCCAACCACAACAACAACACCTACACCTCCAACCCCACCAACCACAACAACACCTCCAACCACAACAACACCTCCAACCACAACAACACCTCCAACCACAACAACACCTCCAACCACAACAACACCTCCAACCACAACAACAACACCTCCAACCACAACAACTCCACCAACCACAACAACAACACCTCCAACCACAACAACAACACCTACACCTCCAACCACAACAACAACACCTCCAACCACAACCACAACAACTCCACCAACCACAACAACAACACCTACACCTCCAACCACAACAACAACACCTCCAACCACAACAACACCAACACCTCCAACCACAACAACAACACCTCCAACCACAACAACAACACCTACACCTCCAACCACAACAACAACACCACCAACCACAACCACAACAACACCACCAACCACAACAACACCTCCAACAACAACAACACCACCAACAACAACAACACCACCAACCACAACAACAACACCTACACCTCCAACCACAACAACAACACCTCCAACCACAACAACAACACCTCCAACCACAACAACAACACCTCCAACCACACCACAACAACTCCACCAACCACAACAACAACACCTACACCTCCAACCACAACAACAACACCTCCAACCACAACAACACCTCCAACCACAACAACAACACCTGCACCTCCAACCACAACAACACCTCCAACCCCACCAACCACAACAACACCTCCACCTCCCCCAACCACAACAACAACACCTCCAACCACAACAACAACACCTCCAACCACAACAACAACACCTCCAACCACACCACAACAACTCCACCAACCACAACAACAACACCTACACCTCCAACCACAACAACAACACCTCCAACCACAACAACAACAACACCACCAACAACAACAACAACACCTCCAACCACAACAACAACACCTACACCTCCAACCACAACAACAACACCGCCAACCACAACAACAACACCTCCAACCACAACAACAACACCTCCAACCCCACCAACCACAACAACACCTCCACCTCCCCCAACCACAACAACAACACCTCCAACCACAACAACAACACCTCCAACCACAACAACAACACCTCACCCCAACCACAACAACAACACCTCCAACCACAACAACACCTACACCTCCAACCACAACAACAACACCTCCAACCACAACAACAACACCTCCAACCACAACAACAACACCTACACCTCCAACCACAACAACAACACCTCCAACCACAACCACAACAACTCCACCAACCACAACAACAACACCTACACCTCCAACCACAACAACAACACCTCCAACCACAACACCACAACAACACCTACACCTCCAACCACAACAACAACACCTCCAACCACAACAACAACACCTCCAACCACAACAACAACACCTCCAACCACAACAACAACTCCAACCACAACAACACCTCCAACCACAACAACAACAACTCCACCAACCACAACAACAACACCTACACCTCCAACCACAACAACAACACCTACACCTCCAACCACAACAACAACACCTCCAACCACAACAACAACAACTCCACCAACCACAACAACAACACCTACACCTCCAACCACAACAACAACACCTACACCTCCAACCACAACAACAACACCTCCAACCACAACAACAACACCTCCAACCACAACAACAACACCTCCAACCACAACAACAACACCTCCAACCCCACCAACAACAACACCTACACCTCCTCCAACCACAACAACAACACCTCCAACCACAACAACAACACCTCCAACCACAACAACACCTCCAACTACAACAACCCCAGAGCCAACCACAACAACACTATTACCACCATCAACTACTATAACTCCATGCGTCCCATCTTGTGAGTGGTCAGACTGGTATAATGTGCACGATCCCAAAACAGACAAAAGCGACTGGGAAACTTATGAAAACATCACAAACAGTGGTTTACAGATATGTGAGAATCCCTCTGAGCTAGAATGCAGATCAGCTGATGTACCAGACCAGGACTTTGATGATTTTCTAGAAGAAAACAAACAAGTTGTTCTTTGTGACATTAAAATTGGTTTGATTTGTAAAAAGGAAGATCAGCCAATACGCCCAGGAAAATGCTTTGACTACATGATCAGAGTGTGCTGTCCAGTGATCTGTGGGACCACAACTCCAACTACACCTTCTACTACAACACCAGAACCAACTACAACCACAACCACACCTCCAACAACTACAACAACACCTCCCCCAACCACAACAACAACACCTCCAACCACAACAACAACACCTCCAACAACCACAACAACAACACCTCCAACCACAACAACACCTCCAACCACAACAACAACTCCACCAACCACAACAACAACACCTCCAACCACAACAACACCTCCAACCACAACAACAACTCCACCAACCACAACAACAACACCTCCAACCACAACAACAACACCACCACCACAACAACACCACCAACCACAACAACACCTCCAACCACAACAACAACAACACCACCAACCACAACAACAACACCTCCAACCACAACAACAACACCTACACCTCCAACCACAACAACAACACCTACACCTCCAACCACAACAACAACACCTCCAACAACAACAACACCTCCAACCACAACAACAACACCACCAACCACAACAACACCACCAACCACAACAACACCTCCAACCACAACAACAACACCTCCAACCACAACAACAACTCCAACCACAACAACAACACCTCCAACCACAACAACAACACCTATACCTCCAACCACAACAACAACACCTCCAACCACAACACCTCCAACAACAACACCTCCAACCACAACAACAACACCTCCAACCACAACAACAACACCTCCAACCACAACAACAACACCTACACCTCCAACCACAACAACAACACCTACACCTCCAACCACAACAACAACACCTCCAACCACAACAACAACACCTCCAACCACAACAACACCTATACCTCCAACCACAACAACAACACCTCCAACCACAACACCTCCAACAACAACACCTCCAACCACAACAACAACACCTCCAACCACAACAACAACACCTCCAACCACAACAACAACACCTCCAACCACAACAACAACACCTCCAACCACAACACCTCCAACAACAACACCTCCAACCACAACAACAACACCTCCAACCACAACAACAACTCCAACCACAACAACACCACCCTCCAACCACAACAACAACACCTCCAACCACAACAACAACAACTCCACCAACCACAACAACAACACCTACACCTCCAACCACAACAACAACACCTACACCTCCAACCACAACAACAACACCTCCAACCACAACAACAACAACAACAACAACAACACCAACAACCACAACAACAACACCAACACCTCCAACCACAACAACAACACCTACACCTCCAACCACAACAACAACACCACCAACCACAACAACAACACCTCCAACCACAACAACACCTACACCTCCAACCACAACAACAACACTTCCAACCACAACAACACCTCCAACCACAACAACAACACCTCCAACCACAACAACAACACCTCCAACCACAACAACAACACCTCCAACCACAACAACACCAACACCTCCAACAACAACAACAACACCTCCAACCACAACAACAACACCTACACCTCCAACCACAACAACAACACCTACACCTCCAACCACAACAACAACACCTCCAACCACAACACCTCCAACAACAACACCTCCAACCACAACAACAACACCTCCAACCACAACAACAACACCGACACCCACAACAACAACAACAACAACACCTCCAACCACAACAACACCTACACCTCCAACAACAACAACAACACCTCCAACCACAACAACAACACCTACACCTCCAACCACAACAACAACACCTCCAACCACAACAACAACACCTCCAACCACAACAACAACACCTCCAACCACAACAACACCTACACCTCCAACCACAACAACAACACTTCCAACCACAACAACTCCCCCAACCACAACAACAACACCTCCAACCACAACAACAACACCACCAACCACAACAACACAACACCAACCACAACAACAACACCTCCAACCACAACAACAACAACACCACCAACCACAACAACAACACCTCCAACCACAACAACAACTCCAACCACAACAACACCTCCAACCACAACAACACCTCCAACCACAACAACTCCACCAACCACAACAACAACACCTCCAACAACAACAACACCTCCAACCACAACAACAACACCTCCAACCACAACAACTCCACCAACCACAACAACACCTCCAACCACAACAACAACAACACCTCCAACAACCACAACAACAACACCTCCAACCACAACAACAACACCTCCAACCACAACAACAACACCTCCAACCACAACAACAACACCTCCAACCACAACAACAACACCTCCAACCACAACAACAACACCTCCAACCACAACAACAACACCTCCAACCACAACAACAACACCTCCAACCACAACAACAACTCCACCAACCACAACAACAACACCTCCAACCACAACAACAACACCACCTCCAACCCCACCAACCACAACAACACCTCCACCAACGACTACTACACCAGGTTCCACAACAGAGTGCTTTTGTGTTGTCAATGGAAAGCATTACCGTCCAGGTAAGAATTTTTAAACTTTAATTTTTAAACTAAGGTTTTTCAATCTTTATTCTGATCTTTGTATATTTTTACACATCTAGGAGAAACAATTTTTCATATGCACCACATTGGGTCAGGCATTTGTCTCACAATGATATGCTCTGATATCTGTGAAATCCACAACATGACTGAAACTTGTCCAACAACTCCACCTACACCTAGTCCCACACCATCTATACCTACTTGTCCTGAATGGGATGTTGTGGTGAGACTTTTATTATTACTAGCACACTATAGAGAAAACAATTTAATCAGTTTCTGATATACTGAACAGCATGTGTGCCTTTTTGAAAAATGTCTGAATGTATAAATT
The DNA here is from genome assembly GCA_006937965.1 of Callopanchax toddi. Lineage (NCBI taxonomy): Eukaryota > Metazoa > Chordata > Actinopteri > Cyprinodontiformes > Nothobranchiidae > Callopanchax > Callopanchax toddi. The sequence goes on from SSNR01000001.1 coordinate 2,010,253, forward strand.
TTGTTCTTAAACCCTTTTTTTTTGTCTTGAAGCAAAATGAAACATTTTTCTTGTGCAACTGCACCATGGCTAGATGCATTGAGAACAATACAATTGAAATAATCCCATATGAGTGTCCACCACTCCAGAACATAACTTGTCTGAATGGAAAGAAACCAGTTCTTGTGTATGATGATTACTACTGCTGCCACCATTATGCATGTGACTGTAAGTTATTTTCTTTTTGGTTAAAAGTCATTTTTACTTAATTGTGCTTGATACAGCCTTTTTCAGACATGTATATCCATATTTTTTAGGTGAGTGTGAAGGCTGGGGAGATCCTCATTACATCACATTTGATGGATTATACTACAGTTATCAGGGAAATTGTACCTATGTTTTGATGGAGGAGATAACACCAAAACATCATCTAAAGATTTATATTGACAACGTTTTTTGTGATCCCACTGAAGATGTTTCTTGTCCACGATCAATAATCATAGCTTATGGAATACAGGTTCTCACACTCATCAACCATAATCTTATTGGAGCTCCAAAGCTGGAGGTAACATTATATGTGATATATAAACACAAATGTATTCATATTTTGTAGTCTTATAAGGCTGACATTCACCGTAAAGTAAAATATTTTAATTGTGTTGATAAAATTACACAAACGTATCCTTTTTACAATACTGTGTTGTTTTCTCATGTTAAATATACCCCCCCCTCAGGTCTTGAAAAATGGGAAGCCTGTAAAACTACCACATACCCAACCAGGTATTAAGGTCATGAGCACTGGCATTAACTTGGTTTTTGAGATCCCTCACCTAAATGTGATCATTACATTTGGAATGACTGGCTTCAGTGTCTTCCTTCCATATCAACACTTTGGCAAAAACACACAGGGTCACTGTGGTAAGAACTTTCATTTATTTGTGATAAATCTTGAGTTTAGAGATTTGATATTAACTGGTTGCCAATGTTTTTTAGGAACATGCACCAACAACCAAGCTGATGACTGCAAGCTCCCAACTGGTCAGCTGGTGGAAAGTTGTTCAGTGATGGCTGACTATTGGCCAGCAAATGACATTTACCAACCCAACTGCCCGACACCACCTGTACTACCCTCCAGTAAACCTGAACCCCCACTTGAACCAACACCATGCAATCCAGACTCCGTTTGTGACCTCCTTAAGAGCAGGTAGCCATCATTTATGTAATCAACCAATTCACAAACTACAAAATGTTTACATTCTACAAATGAAGCACAACAATTTTATTTCTATTTTCATTTCTCTTTTGCAGTGTCTTTGCTGAATGCCATCAGTTGGTTTCTCCAGACAATTTCCACAGAGGTTGTGTTTTTGATAGTTGCCATGTTACCAATCCAGCTGTGGAGTGTATGAGTTTGCAAACATATGCTGCTGCCTGCGCTGAGGCTGGAGCTTGCATCCACTGGAGGAACCACACCAAACTATGTAGTAAGCTAGTCTATGTTATATTGTCACCTTTAATGTACTATGCACTCAAATAACAGGAGATTCTACATTGTATATTATAACATGGGGGAATCTTTTTTTAAGTGTGCTTTCTTTCACCAACAGATGGTGAGTGTCCATCAGACAAAGTCTACAAGCCCTGTGGTCCTGCAGAACAGCCAACCTGTGATGATGAGTATGTTATGTTTTGCATTAATGCTGACATTCATTGTATGTTTCCTGAGCATTTCTTGATAATAGAAAGTGGCCTGTACATGTGTTGTTTTATCATTTTACCTGAACAGTCCCTATGAACCAAACTCAAACTTTACCACCGAGGGTTGCTTTTGTCCTGATGGAACGAAACTCTTCAACAAAGACTCTGGGATATGTGTTGACAAGTGTGGTAAGTATGGGTGCATGTCCTTGAGAGCTACCACTATACTGAATTTATTTATTGTATTAAGTCCTACAGGAATGTTGTTGCTTTTTCAACAGGATGTCTTGATCCGGAAGGAATTCCTCGTGAGGTGAGACAGGTTTTAAAGTCATTTTCATCTAAATTCTTAATCTTATTTGCAAGATATCACTGATTCGCTGTTGTGGTTTGATCTTTCAGTTTGATGAGAGGTTTGAGTACAAATGCCAGGACTGCATCTGTGATCAACCCACCAAAACTGTGATTTGTAAGCCTAAGAATTGCCCAGCACCACCCGTTGCTAATTGCACGGGTCCAGGGTTTGTCCTTGTGAACCAAACAGACCCAGATGACCTCTGCTGTTTTGCCTTTGTTTGCCGTAAGATCACACTATCACCATTATAGTTTCAACATTTAGAGGTTTCTCTTGACTGTGGAAGTCTGAAATGTGTTCATCTCCACAGAGTGCCAAATCAGCAACTGCCCTATTAACAACATGAACTGCCCGGTGGGATACAAACCAGTTATCAGTGTCCCCGAAGGCAAATGCTGCCCGGAGCACACATGTGGTGAGCTTTTTATTTCAGTCTGAAATTAGATTAAACAAACCAGAAAAGGTATTTCACCTCTTTGCTTCTGTTCTGCATTATTTTAGAACCTAAACGAGTTTGTGTTCACAAAAACGTTGAATACCAGGTAAACGAGATCCCAATTTGCATTTTAAAACTTTTCTTCTTTTTATTAAATAAAATCTACTGGATGTGGTCCTGTACTGTGTGGCTAAAATGAACTTCTTTCCGTTAGCCTGGTTCTTCAGTTCCTGCAAACCAGTGTCAGGATTGTCTCTGCAGCAATGAGGTTGACCCAAATACTGGTCTGTTCAAAATAACTTGCCAATTTCAACAATGTGACGAAAAATGTGACCTGGTAAGAAAGATATGAGTCATTTATAGACACATCACACAATGCAACCTGCCTTATTGTGTTCAATGTGAGGATGAACACAACTTCTCGTTCTGTCTCAGGGGTACGAGTACGTGGAAACCAGTCTTGATGAATGCTGTGGGAAGTGCGTGCAGACACACTGTGTGCTGAACGTAAATGATAACAAGCAGCTCTTGATTGTAAGTTGAATCTTCTTTGACTTTGACTCAACAACAAAAAAAATATCTCAAGCGCCATGGTATTTAAATTCTGTCTGAACTTGTGTGTGTGTGTGTGTGTGTGTGTGTGTGTGTGTGTGTGTGTGTGTGTGTGTGTGTGTGTGTGATGCTCGTGTGTGTTTGATCTTCAGGAAGGAGAAACCTGGTCACCACCTGATAATAAGTGTGAGCATTACACCTGTGTTAAAATTGGTGGAACATTGTCACTCGTCAGTTCGCACATTGTTTGTCCTCCATTCCTACAGGAAAACTGTCAACCTGTAAGTATCACTATAACATGTGGATCTAGGTTGTGTGCATGAAAGTTAAAACCAATTTTGTGTATTTTTCTCTTTAGAACACGATTCAGACTGCTGCAAATGGCTGCTGTAAAATCTGTGAGTATGATACTTTTACTCATGGATGATTTAAGCCAAAAATATGCTAACTTAAAGTATTTTCCCACAGGTGTGGAGAAAGAGAGAGCCTGCAAGTTAGTGACCATGAAAACACGTATTACACACCAGGGCTGTCAGTCTGAGCAGGAGGTGGATATGCCGTACTGTGAAGGATCATGCAACACTTTCACCAAGTAAGGATAATGTGACCTGTATTTTACATTTTCCCTGGAAAGTCAACAAAAATATTGAGCTAAAGTTGATTTAGATTCTGAATAGAACAAAAAACATCCTCTGTTTATTTCAGGTACTCTGAAGCAGCAGCTGCTATGCAGCAATCCTGCTCCTGCTGTAAGGAGGCTCGTTTCAGCAATCGCTCCGTTGAGTTGATGTGCCTAAATGGAGAGAAGGTCTCCCACACCTACGTGCATGTTGAAGAGTGCGGCTGTGGCAACACAGAGTGCACCTCACCTGCTTCACAAACTGCACGCAAGGCACGAAGCATCACTTTGGCCTGACAGAATATTTCTTCTCATTAACTGAAGCTGGATGTGTTTCTTCTCATTAGTAGTCTGACAGAATAATTATCATTAAACCTAATTGTTTCTCAACTGATCAAATAAAAAAGATGCAACTCAGTTAATTTTGTCATTCATTGATGCTTTACATGCACCCATTTAATCTCACTTAAAAAAAAACATGCTGGCAAACAAAAGAAAGTAATTTGATATAAGAATAAAACTGCTCTCATCTCATAAAACTGTAATCAGTCAGACACAGGCAAGATTAGGTTTATTCCTTTTCTTTTACTGTTAAATTCTTGACCTTGAATCTTACAAACACAACTGTAAAAAAATTGTACTTAAATTTTAAAAAACACAAAAATGACAAACACACAGACAGACTGAACAGTGAAAGGCGTTTGTCGACCGTCTGGTTGCTAATCTAAAGCCGTTATCTCACTGGGCTGCAGCTTGTAGAATCAGGGTAACAGAATGAGTTAACAACTTTTTATTTGATGGTGAAGTTCTCATTGAAGCACTGTCTAAAAAACAGAGAATGCAACCACAAAATGTGAAATTTTTTATACTTATTGGTGCAAACATTTTTAGGATGAATTTTTTAACCTCCTCAACAATAACGTAAACATACAATGAAAAAAAGTTTTATCATTTTAAAGGGTCTCGTGTTTGCCTCCTTCAAATCAAAGCATTTAATTCCCTGGATTTGACGGGTCATTATTTTCTGTTGCTTGGTCTGAAAACTAAATTTTATCTGATTTTCAGCAACAAGAACAGGATATGGGTCACTCTTTCTTCTGTAGTGCCTGCTGTATCTAACCAGATTTTTGAATGGTTGCAGACAAGTCCACTTTTGGCGAAAGTCAGTGGAAGTTTGTGGTTTTATTTACCATTAAATCAGAATAAAAGCAAACCATGTGGTTATTAATAAATTAATATTTTGTATTGTACTTATTATAAAAAATATTTTAATGTACCTGCATTTTTTAATTGTTAAGCCTCATGTTAGTAAAACACGGAGGGCTGCTAAACAGTGTAAAGTTTTACTGTTAGACATTGAGCAGAAAATGTTAAATTCTTTCAAGTTGGCTCAGTTTAAACTGCACATAACAAAAATACAGTAGTTTTTATTTTACCTGATCTAGAGCAATTCTGTAAAAGTGCAACATTTTTAAAGTTTAGCCGTTAGTACTCTGTGTAAAAAAAAAAATCTGGCATCAATTAAATCTCTTTGTTTAATGCAACCAGTGACACAGCTGCAACTTAACACTCAATGACTGGGAGGAAGCTCTCTGTTTACTTTGAGCTCTGTCATAAGATGAGTGCAGACAAACAGCTTTTTGTTGGAAACTTTCCCCGTCTTGATTCTGCTAAACAGTAGGCTATGTATATTGTGTACAATTTGATGAGAATTTGTTGCAAATGATTGAGTCTAACCAAGATATTCACGTTTTGTTTATACTTTATTTTTGATTAAGTCCAAAATTCTTTGAAACTATTTCACTTTTCTTTGTCCGGCTGTGAATTTACTGCTGAGGTAATCACTCATCGTCCACAGGTGTGTTCCTAGCATGCAGCTCCATGTCATGTTATCTGAGTGTTTCAGATCTCCAGCAGCATTTCTTTGATTCCAATCTGCAGCAGAGCAAAATCTCAAAGCCCGTCAAAGCGAACATCATCAGAAACTGCGGTGGCTCAAATTTTATGGTCATAACAAGTATTCATTGTAAAAAAAAAATAGCACCACAAATCCTAAATAAGTATCTAAGGAGGATGACTTGTGATACTGGAATGAATCTCAAGCTTGTGAGACCAACAGAAACTGGTTTAGGTGAGTTTATAACTGAGCTCATTTCCATAGGCTGTGCTGTCAAAGGTCCACAGCCACTAACAATATGCACTTACATATGTTCCAAATGATATCACTTTGTGTTTGCTTTCAAAATCTATAGCAGCTGATTAATTGTGGATTGACTTCTGCCTCCATGGTGTTTAATAAAAAAGCAGCTATTGAAGAAAGCGGATCATGCCAGGAAAATATGCTTTTTGAAACTGATATTATGAGATTATGGAAGATCATGCGGTTTCCATCAGCAGACAATTATAAAAGTTTAATATTTTATCTGTGAGAGCTTGTTGAAAGATCTTTAAATATTAGCAATGAAAGCCAAATTAACACCTCCAATGACAAACATGTTTAGATTGGAACTTGCCCAGCTGGATGGGAGGTTTATCTTTCATGCATGGCCAACAGAGTGTTTATTCAGAGAGGACACACAGGTTTTGTAAAATTAATCTGAAAGACATAAGAATGAAAGGACTTGTTGAGATGTTTTCTGTATTTAAATAAAACAGTTTTTAACCTTAAACCAGTATCGCTGCTCTGTCAAGGAAATCTGTGTCACCATGCAGCTCACACTACACTACAGGAAAAGTCAAATGCAACCCAAAAGAAAACAAAAAACTATTAAGAGCTTAGGTACCATGCATTCCTGCTCCCTGTGTGTTCAGAAATTAATTTATTATTAATATTTCATCAAAATAAATAGTATTTTTGGAATATTTCTGGTGATGACCTGCACACTTGCTTCGGAGTGAAAAGTAGTATATGTTCCTGTATTTATATACAAAATGAAGACAAACTGATAAATCTTTGAGCAAACCTACATAAAACTGTCCACATAATTCAAAATGGCAAGTTTACAATGTTAGCTAAAATATAAGATTGTGATAAATCACATGGGGGGGCGGGGGGGGGGGGGATTACCCATCAGCAGCCTCTACAGTCAGTGAGGTTTGAGATCAGTCACTGATGAAATGCAACTTTTTTCATCTTGTTTGATCTTATTTGTGGGCAAAATAACTCCCAGAAACTACAGTACCACTATATGCGTGCACACACACACACACACACACACACACACACACACACACACACACACACACACACACACACACACACACACACACCAGTCAAACATCTATCTACTAACAGCAAGGCTCTCTGTTTGCCATGTGTCAGACCAAGGCTTTCTGTTTGCATTTAAATGCATGCAAAGAAAACATGTGCTGTTACGATACACAAAAAACCAAACATTGTGGACTTTGACGTGTTTTAGGTTCTTCTTCCAACAGGGACATCCTGTTTCTACTGTAAACACCTTTAGTGAGTAAGATGCTGGTTTCAGTTCATACAATAAAATAAGATTCAGTGATGAGAAACATTTATCTCTCATGATTTTAACTGTTTAAATAAAAAAGATCAACCATAACTAATGAAGCAGTAAAGAATTAAACAAAGCACTTTTTTATGAAACAGCTGTGGCAAGATAGACAGATCAAATTATTGAATTTAAGAAACTCACTGGCTTATAAACTGCTTTCTTCTAATCTCAAGTTTGACTTTCAGCCATCAGAATGTTTGTCTTTAAAGTGAATCTGAGAAATTATCTTTAAACTCACTGACGTGTATCTCTTCATGGACTTGTGTAAAAAGTAATTATTAAAAGAATTACAATCAAAATGAGTGGAAATAGCTTGTGGGAAATATTCATAGAGATTTGTGATTTCCCCGGGAACAGATGAATTTATATAAAAGTACTAGTACTTTTTTAGGATTATTGCACAGTAGGCATTAAAAGTACTTCTTTCATAGACAGTAAAATATTTAGCTTAAAATTAAGTGAAAATTGATGTTTACATTTCAAGGCAGCATGACATTGAGAACCATAAAAAGCATCAATATTTCTTTGCAAAATAACCTTTGTCTAAATCAGTTTTTAAGTTACAGCTTTGTTTACCTTTGTGCCATTTAGCACTCAATGGGATAATTAAAAATGATCACATAGATGATGGTGTGGTCTTTGAGGAAAATGTAAAAATAATCAAATTCCGTTCTTCACCAACAGCCAATGAATGTCCCTTGAACAAAATGAAATGGTCCAGCAGAGCACCCATCATGTGAGGATACGTTCTAAATCTTTATTATAACCATAACTACTTTTATTGGTGTTTTTTTAGAAACGTGAAAAGCTTCCAAGTTATTTTGAGCTTCATGAGGAAGTAGTGTTTACTATTCTGATATTAAAACTAGATTAACAGTTGTACATGGATTCTAAGAAAAAATTGAGATGATGTTTACCTGGTCTGTGTTTTAACAGGAAGTCTTAATTCTGAGGGAAATCCCACTGAGGTGAGATAAACCTGCTTTACATGTAATGTCCTAAACTGTACAAAAGATGCTACAAAACACAGCTTTGCTTTGATTCTTCCAGCTTAATGAGACATCTGATCCATCAGAATCCTGCTGCTCTGTCCATGTTTGTCCGAAGACATGAGCATGTGCTGATGTTTGTGTATCTGTGTGTTTGTCTGTCTCACTGCTCTTCTGGAAGGAGACATCTGGTCATCAGCTGAGAATAAGTGTGATCAGTTCAACTGTGTTAAGGTGAGACTTTTGCAACCATCAGTTCACACATTGTTTGCCCACCATCGCAGCAAATCAACCTGTATCCCTTTTAACACATGGATCGAGATTAACTGTATGTGCATGAGAGTCAAAACATGTTTTATACATTTTACTCTTTAGATGATAATTCAGACTGTAGCAAATGGATAAAACCTATGACTTTTTCATTTTGACATGAAGATACTGACAGAAATAGCTGCTAATTTTGTGTTTCACAAAGATGTGGAGAAGGAGAGAGCCTGCAAGTTAGTGGTCATGAAAACATGAGTCTGAGCAGGAGGCGGATACAAGACTAAATCAGAATCAGGGTTTCTTTGCTAAGTTTGTAGCACACAAGGAATATTAATTTGGTTTCAATTTTTCTTTTGTACTTATTCACAAACATGCACGCAGGCTTTTACAGAACAATAAATTATTAGGCTGTTTGGTATAGAATGTGAAGATTTGAAGACTGTATTTACAGGTAATATTTAAGTTCTAGTTTGCGTGATTAATGGAAAGAGGTTAAATTCTTGGTAAGAGGGGTTGCTGCTGATGCCAGCACCCCGTTTCCTCACTCTAGGTTGTTCTGACTGCACCACCTCCCGTCTGCAGACTCATCACAATTCTGGATGGCTGTTATGTCATCTAAAAATTTCAGGAGTTGACAAATCACTCACTCAAGATGAAGTCATTTGTATAAAGGAAGAAAAGCAATGGGGAAAGCAGACATCCCTGGGGGCTGCCAGTACTAATGGTCTGTGTGCTGGATGTTATTTTCCCCAGTCTCATGCTGCATCCTGTCTGCAAAAAAACTGTCAAGCACTGTGATGGATGATGCAATCCTTTAATCAGGTATGGATTATGTGACTTGAATTGTATATTCCTCTGGAAAGATGGAGATTTTGTTGCATTAAGATCTGCTCTTTCTTTCTTCAGGTACTCTGCAGCAGCCGTTGCTATGCAGCACTCCTGCTCTGCTGTTCGGAGGCGCAGTTCAGTAATTTTACTGTTGACTTGACATGCTCTAGAAGAAAGACAGTCTCCTACACCTACATGCATGTGGAAGAGTGCAACTGTAGCAACACAGAGTGCACCAATCCCACTGCTGCAAAACCTGCAGGCAGAAAATTAAATGTCACACATAACAGAATTATTTGTCCTCATATAAACAGAGGCAAAGGTTTCTTCCTGTCATTCAAATAATTAAATCTCTAGTCTAACAAGATAACCTTGGTAGAATGCATTTATCAGCTGATCTAATAAAAAGAAGCAAACACAGTTCATGTCTTATTTCTTTCATAACATTACAATTGCTGCAGAAGCGATGAAACAATAAATAAATAAAATAAAGGCAACACAAAAAGGCTTTCATTTAATTATGACATCTATTGAAAAAAGTTTCAAATAGCAAGAAGGATGTTATTTTGTGGGGATTAAAACACCTTTATTTGATCAGTGTTGCTCAATATTTACATTTGTTCATCCAGAGTGACAGAAAGGAGGATGGTGCGGGTTCTCTCTTCTCTCTGACACACTCAGAAATCATAATTACAAATCACAATTTGCGTCACTATTAAATGTTGACATAGTTAATGTGTGCGTAGCTTCATTTGTGAATTTCTGGAACTGGTGTCGCATTTATTTGGTGTTCTAAGAAAAAATGTTTCCATTGACCTGAGTTAGAGTGGCTCATCATGCAATCTCAACGCTATATGATAAGAATACAAACTAATCTTTAAACTTTATTTCTCCTGAAGATATTAACAGATGAAAACTGACATGACAGCCTGAAAGCAGATGAATCCATAAGTGTTCACAGTCATGACATTATGGGGACACGTTATTCAATGAGTTTCCTGTATGTATGTGTGTTCTCATTTGCAAGTTTTTGTTCAGGTTTTTATTAACACAATATCATATTAACTTGTGAATGGATCCTAAATAAAACTTTCTTATATTAATGATTACATGCAAATTTAAAACATATCTTCTTTTGGTAAACCTCATCCAAGATAGCCACCAGAAAATGCAAGAATGACTATAACTGACAATTTTACAGATATTTAGCAAAAACTGACAATTTTACAGATATTTAGCAAAACTGTTGTGTTAGTAGTAGCTGAGAATCATCCCCAACACACACACGGGTTAAGTAAGGAATCATAGTTAGCCACGGCTACAATAGACTGCCCAGAAGAATGGGTTTGTTAAACTTAGGCAAATGTTTGATCAAAGTATGGATTAACCCTAAGACATTTTCTAATGTTCTAGTTGACTACAGAGGCACAACCCCCAGCTTCTAATTCTATGGTTTAATAATAAAAGAATTAAATTCATGTTTAAGGAGCCATTGTCATTCTTTAATTAGATCCAGGACCTGACTAAAAGTCTCCCAAATTAAAGACTTATCAAATATTTTACCTGTAATTTAAAAAAAGCATGTTTAACATTCAAATAAGTAGCATTGCAAAACCTGACCAAACTAATACTAACTATTAATACAAATGAAATGCTGTTTCCTTTCTGTGGGGTGTGATCTCAGTGGAGGGAAAAAATACACAAAGGTTGACACCCAGAATCTTTTGTTTACCCCTCCTAAACTGCAAACACCTGAGGACTATATTACACAACACATAAGAGAGATATCCCAGTTTGGTGAACCTTCTGTTCACGGGACAGGAACGATTCAGGGACCATGAGTTCAGCCAGGTTCTTTCTGGAATGGGTGATTCCATGGCTCGCCCTGAGTTTTGGACTTTCTGCAGCCAACTTTGGTATGTACACTAATGAAACCTAATGATATGGAGCATCCTTCTCTAACATGCTTTATTCAACTATAATAATATTCTACATTTACTTTTTTTAAGACATGATTCAGAAAACAATCAGCATGCCACTGATAAGAGGTGAAATTTTGATTTATTTTATATAAAACATACCAAAACTTTTTGAATTCCTGTGTAATAAATATTGTGTCCTCCACTGAACAGAAGCAACGCCATCTCACAAAAACCAGTTCTGCAGCACATGGGGAAACTTTCACTTCAGGACTTTTGATGGGGACTTCTTCCAGCTGCGCTCCACCTGTAACTACATTTTTACATCCCAGTGTAAGGCCAGCTATCAGAGCTTCAACATTCAGGTCCAGCGTGAGGAGGTAGATGGGGATGTCTCTGTCAGCAGAGTCATTATGAAGCTGGATGGGGTCGTGGTGGAATTGGCCAACTCAACAGTCACAGTCAGCAGTGAACTGTGAGTCTGTTTTGTTTTTGCGTCACTAGTTTACCTGCTGGTTAGACTGATGGAACACCTCATTATTAAACTTTTTTCTTTTTCCAGTGTCTCCTTACCATTCAGCCAGGGAGGCATTTCAATTGATGAAACTGCGTCTTATATCAAAGTCGAAGCTAAACTGGGTCTGGTTTTCATGTGGAATCAAGAGGACTCCCTCTGGGTAAGTTCAGTTATATTTGCTATGTTATTAAAACCTAACATCGGCACTGAGCATAAAATGAGGAATTAGAAAACTGAATTTAGTGACACTTCTTTATGGATTAGAATACATTAAATAAATGGTAGTTGTGACAGTATCAGCTCAGGAATATGTAAGTATACCTTCCTGAGCTAATACATGGCTTTTGATGATGAAATAATCTCAAATTGACACCATCAGTTGAAAGAAGGCAAATTAGTTGTCCCAACCAATTAAAGCGGCACTCTGGAGCATTTTTCTCTGTATCAAAGTTTTCTAAATGTTTTAAATGATATTTCAGGTCTAAACTATGATCTATGGGTTGAGTTCCACAACATCTGTCATTCTGATGAAGACCCTCCTTCCTCCTAGAGACCCCTTTCCATTATTTCTTGCCGCCGACATTTTTCAGCCAATGAAATTCAAATGTCTGCATTCTCTCAACATGCACGCGCATCGACCAAACCTGTACCAGTAGGGGGCGCTGTCGTACAGGACGCTCCGTGTGTTTCTCTGCCGTCTCAGCCGTTCACTGAGGACTCACAGCTCATTTCTACTAAAAACCTACCCATTCTCCAGCTAAAGATGGATTTATTTTTATTTTTAAACCTTTCACCTCACAGAATGGCAAGGCTTGACAGGATTATGCGTTTATTTTGGTCAGAAAGTTCATCCAGGGCCGAGTCAAGTTCAGCTTCAGAGTCCAGCAGCAGCTCGGTGCTAACAGAGCTAATATCAGAAGCAGCAGGGACAGAGAGGGCTCATCAGACCCTCGTAGTATTGTTGGAATAAGATTGTGAACTGTGAGTGATTAAACCCTACACATTGAGCTGTACAGTTCATGTCCGAAGTATATGCGCCGCGTGCACGCGCGCACACGCGACCGGACGCGCGTGTCGAGATGTTTTGAGGAGGAGCCTTTGGACGCTAGATTCAAAAACTGCTCTCCTGATGAAATCCTCCGGAGTGCCGCTTTAATCAGCCAATGTTTTCACCATTTTTATTAATGATTATTAAGCAAGAAAAAAGTTCAGTATTTAGTCTTTTATATATTTTTATTATAATTTAAGTGTACAAGTTCTCCTCAGTGTCACTTAATACGTATTTAAGTTAAACAACCATCAATACAACAAATGTTTAAATAAAATACACAAAACATTGTATTTTATTAAGCTTAATTGATAGAATAGGTAATTATTCTACAATATGTCTAATTAGTACACTGTAAAAAAAAAAGTTATTTTTACAGTAAAAAACTGGCAGCTGTGGTTGCCAGAAAAATTCAGTGAAAAATACTGTGAACCGTAAACATTTTTACTGAACAAACCGTGTTTACCACAGTAATACAGACGCCTTGGAGCTACAGATGAAAAGGCTCTGTCTCCTTTGGCTTTTCATCTGTATTATTTCATCTAATTCAAATTTTTTACATGTGCACAGTATTTTTTACGGAATTATTCTGGTAACCACAGCTGCCAGTTTTTTACTGTAAAAATTACATTTTTTTTTTACAGTGTAGGACACAGGTTGGTGAAGTAACTTTCAGGTGCTTTTATCTAATCAGTCAGATGAACAAATAATCATTAGCTTGTGGTGACTACATTTTATCTGCATTTTTAAGGTGGAGCTGGATGAAAAATTTAAGAATCAAACTTGTGGCCTTTGTGGTGACTTCAATGAAATCCAGCTTTATAATGAGTTCCTCCAGTCAGGTAAAAACTTAATGCTTGAGCTTAAAAACAAACACACACACACCAGTTTTAAAACATGCTAAAACATCCTTTTTCTCTGTAATCAGGGGTTTCCATCAGTCCTGAGGATTACGCTGCAAACTGGAAAGTTGATGGTCCCACTGAATCATGTAAAGTAATTTCCTCTCAAGGGTCCGAAAACTGTTCCAAACAGGTATGCATGTGAAACTTGAATTTTTACACTGTAATATTCATACATCTTTACAATCATAAAACATATTTTAACCTATAGGTTGACCTCTGCACGAACATGCTGACTGGACCTGCATTCTTAAGCTGTCAGAACCTGATAGACAGTGACTACTTCATTAAAGCTTGTGTGAAAGACCTTTGCTCCTGTAGCAACAACAGCAGCTCATGCTTGTGCTCCATCATGTCAGAGTTCTCCCGACAGTGTGCTCATGCAGGCGGGAATCCACAGCAGTGGAAGACGGACCGACTTTGTGGTAAGATCTTTTTTTTCTAAGCACAAGTGTAATTAATTCTACATTTTTAAATACTTTTTGTGTGTTGAACAGCCAAAGAATGTCCTTTCAACATGGAGTATAAGGAATGTGGAAGTCCCTGCACTGACACTTGTGGAACTCGCCATAAAAGTCAGATGTGTGATGAGCACTGTATAGACGGATGCTTCTGTCCAGAGGGTAAGGTTCTGACGTCAGAAACACGTTGTCAGCGTGAGAAACACGTTGTCAGCGAATCATTTAAATGATCAGATTATTTAATATTTTATTGCGCTTTAAAAAAAACCACAATGATTGTGTGCAGAGGAATAGGTGGCACTCTTAGCTCCATGTTCCTATTGTGCAGACTCTGGTTTCAAAAACACAACTTTAAACAGAATATCATGGCTTCACTGTCACACAAGTTTGTGTCTTTTTTTTTACTTTTTGGACAGTCAATATTGAATTTTCTTACAGAGGACTGGATTTGGGTAGCTAAAATGTCAGGTTTCCCCTGCAAAAGATCTTCTTAATCTCAAAAATAAATCCAGTTTTATGATAATTTTCACAGGAGTAAACATGTTGGAACTGCAAATATATATGTAATCTGAGTCATGTAGATTTACAGTTGGTCTAATTATATCATAATTTTTCTCTTTAAGGAACTGTCTTTGATGATATTTCACAAAGTGGATGTGTTGCTCTTGAAGAGTGCCCATGCCTTCACCATGGCGAGTCCTACGCACCTGGGGAAACATTCACAAGGGCATGTAAAACATGGTGTGTCCTTCAAAAAATTAATGTGTTCATTGGCAACATTTGAGTACGCCATGCTGACAGCACATTTAAACTCTCTTTTGTCAGTACTTGTACTGGTGGTGACTGGCAATGTGAGGAAAAGGACTGTCCTGGTGTTTGCTCCATCATAGGAGGCACTCACATCTCCACCTATGATGACAACGTTTATCAATTCCATGGAGCTTGTTCATACGTTTTGTCCAAAGTAAGGACATTTAATTAAAAACAAAATGCAAAGCATAATGTTGAAAAAAATCCTTTGATTCCCAGATAGAATTACATCAAAAAATAAAATCTGACTTTTGATTTCAGGCTTCTGATGGGTCGTTTAGAGTGTTCGGCAATTTGGCCCCATGCGAAAGATCAGACAAATCAACTTGCATGTCCTCAGTGACTCTACTCCAAAACAACACGGTAAATTATATAGACAAAATATATATATTTATAGTGTTCTTTTCATATGTTAAAAGTTGCTTGACATTTTCACACTGCCTTACTTTGTTCTACAGATGATTGAAATTAAAGCCGATAGCAAAGTCTATCATAACGACGCAGTGCGTCAACTTCCTCTTGTCAGTGGTGAGTTGCAGCATTTTTTAAGCAGCCCGTCATTTGAAAACAACATTATTTGTATTTGCTTGAAGTTTAATTCATGTTATGTTTTTTTCGTTTGTTGTAGATGGCATTACTATCTTCAAACCATCTACATTTTACATTATGGTCCACACCACCTTTGGATTTCAGCTTGAGATTCAGCTCATCCCTTTGTTGCAGCTTCACATAAAGGCTGATACTTCTATGAAGGGAAGCGTACAGGGTGTGTTTTACCCTAAAGATAATTTAATTATTGTACATTATAAAGCAGTTCACATCATTGTTCATTTAAACTCTTGTCTTTAGGACTTTGTGGAGATTTCAATGATAATGCAAATGATGACTTCAGAACCACACATGGACTGATTGAGGGAGTAGCTGCTTTATTTGCCAACACATGGAGAACAAAATCAACCTGCCAGGATGTGAGCAACATTCTCGGGGACCCCTGCACTTTGAGTGTTGATAAAGGTATGTCACTGACAGCTATATATGGTCTGTTTTATTTTTGCTTGTCCACAGTGTTTCAGTAACTAACATATTTATTTGGGGGGGTTAAGAAAAATATGCCAAAAACTGGTGCTCACTCCTGACTGACCGAAGTGGGATTTTTTCATCTTGTCATCGAGACATAGACCCAAGCGATTATGAAAAAGTAAGCAATGTACTCTTTAATTAGCTAAGTATACTGTATATGTAAATGTATTTTTCCTATTTGCATTCGCTGCTTGTTAAAACTTTCCATTTACTTTGTTTCTGCTCCTCTTTTTACAGTCATGTATTTATGACACCTGTGCCTGTGAAAACAGCGAGGACTGCATGTGTGCTGCTTTATCTGCATATGTCCATGCCTGTGCAGCTGAAGGTATCATGATACATGGATGGAGAACAAACGTCTGCGGTAAGTTTAACCTGAAACATCCAATGTGACAGAAATTAAGAATATGAACACATTCACACATCACCTTTCTTCTTTCAACAGACAAATACACATCAGACTGCCCTTCCAATTTTGTATACCAAGACCACATGACAAGCTGCGGTCGCACTTGCCGCTCTCTTACTCAGTCAGACTTAATATGTGGGGTTAATTTTACCCCAGTCGATGGCTGCGGCTGTGCTAAAGGAACTTATCTAAATGACGAAGGAGAGTGTGTGTCAGCCACACAATGCCCCTGTCATGTAGGAAATACAGTGATACTGCCTGGGCAGGTCATCACGGTCCTAGGACAAACATGGTAAGAATCTTAAGGCAGAGCTACAAAGTGACTGAAGAAATTCTGAAAAATAAAATGTCTGTGTGTTGATGTATAAACGGTATAAAGACGTTTAAGTGGAGCTGAGATAACAATCTGGAGTTGTTCTCCCTTCTTTATCCGATGCTTGTAGCTGGCAGTCAGCTCAGCTGTGTGGTCAAAGTGGGCGTTTAGATTTGTTTCTAATAGAGAAAACACAGTAGTCTGCCCACCAAAAGAGCAACACACATCACTTTTTAAAGGTAGCACTGGTTTTAAACAAACATTTACAACAAGCTAAGCAACAGAAGTTATTAATCAGCCTTCTGTTTGGTTGCTAATCAGCTAATTGACTAGATAACCTGTCAGACTCCCAACTGTATTCTAATTCATTTAAAATTCCAATTACTGTTGTATTCATTTTCAGCTCCTGCCATGGTGGAGGTCTCAAATGTTCAGGAGAACAAATCGCCCAGTGTATGTATAAAGAGTACTCAATAAAGAGCAGTATTAGCAACAATACACACAAAGTGCTATCCCTTGTAACTTTCTGTTACTGTCACCAGCCTGTGACGCTCCAATGGTTTACTTCAACTGCTCAAATGCAAAGAAAGATGAAAAAGGATTCGAATGCCAGAAGAGCTGCCAAACACTGGATAAAGTTTGTGTAAGACTGGGATTTTTTGTTACTATACAACACATGCACACTGAAACAGCTGAACTGCATATTCAAACTTATTTAATATTTGCTGCACAGATGAGTTCACAGTGTGTCTCAGGCTGTGTGTGTCCTCAAGGCCTGGTGTCAGATGAGAACGGAGGCTGTGTGAAGGAGGAAGATTGTCCCTGTCCACATGATGGAATCTTTTATAATCCAGGAGAAACCATAACTGTGAACTGTAATAAATGGTGAGCTTTGATGTAATCATCTGTTGGGTCACATTTTATAGTAACCTGACAAATTTGACAGAATATTCTCCCCTCTGATTATGTATTATGATTATTTGTAGTTGGGGAAATAATGTTTTACATAGTTATTTTATCTCCTAGCACATGCAAAGGAAGAATGTGGGATTGCACAAACAATGACTGTGGTGGAACCTGCACCACGTATGGAGATGGGAATTACATCACTTTTGATAAAAAGAAATTTGCCTATAAAGGGGATTGTGGTTACATCTTCTCTCAGGTAAAGTCTGTTAGCCACTTTCAGTCATTGTGACTTATTAGATGTAAGTCTTGTCATGCTGACATCAGAATCTTACAGGATTACTGTGGAGACAACGTGAATGGCACCTTCAGGGTCCTGACTGAAAATATCCCCTGTGTTTCAAGTGAAAGCATCTGTTCCACCAATATCAAGCTCTATTTGGGGGTATGTAACAATGACATAGTGTGGCACCTAAATGGAAGCTAATGTAGAAAACCAGTCCAATGAGTGTGACTCATTAGTTCAAAAATACAAGAAGCCATTAAACTGGTCAGTCATAGTGTTGTCTAATTTGAAAAACAGATAGGTATTTGACATACTGGCATGGCAAGAGGTGAAATAGGACTTTGAGTTTGAATTGGAAAGTGTCACCTACAGACTATCAAGTCTTTGCTACTTAGCACAAAAAGCTGGTGTTTCCCAAATGTGTCCTTTTTAAATTCACTTCCACAATCTGCTTCATGTCTGACTGCAAATGGCTTCCTGAATCTTCAGTACAATCTATATCATGACACAACTGAAGAAGCACTCAGTGTCAGATCTAGGAACAAATGAATTAATAATTTAGATAAATACACAAAATAATAGTTCACAAAAAACATAACTTCTCAGTTTTATTATTTGACATTTTCTATTGTCTATTGAGATATGCTTCTGTAAGAAGGTTATGAACAGTTACTACTTTGCCAGCTTTAGATAGCTCTTTCAATGACCTCAGTTTGGAGAAATAGAGACATGTTCTGACTAGATGATATAATGGCTAGTCACAGTGGACCAGTTCTAAAGTGGATTAGTGTCATCCTAAAATCATTTTAATCTAAAAAATGGCATAGCGGTTCATGAAAATGCTATTTTATAAACATTTGTATAAAGTAAATGTTACACTGCTTGGTTATTGACATACGTAGGGGGCTGCATGGTGGCACAGTTAGCATCATTGCCTCTTTGGTCGTGGGTTTGCTCCTGGCTGCATGAAGCGTGCATGTTCTCCCTACGCATTAGAGGGAAAATTAGCTATTAGCTATAAAATAAAATTTGACATTTAAATTGTTTTAAGATGGCAGTGATTTTCCTTTGCAACTTGCCCCATAGCAGTTAGTTCACTGTTTCTCCTAACTGAAAATTTTCAAGGAGCTACCAACAAGAGATGTGGGGGCTTTTTTATTTATAATCTTGCAGATCTTCAAATGATCTGAAGTGCGTCATTGCATGTACATTTTACATGGTTTCCTAGTTTTCTTCAATACTCCCAATAAAATTGATAGTGTAGTAGACTAAATAGAGTGCCCAGGGATCTTTTAAAGCAAGTGTTTATTATAGGAAATTTAAAGGGACATGAGGGAGCTTTGAAAAACAAACCTCATGAGCGCCGCGCCTGGCGCTGCGAATAACTGCAGCTTTTAGTGGGAGCGTGCACAAATTTCTCACTAGTTCATAAGGGTTCAACCAAAGGCAGCCGGAGGCATGATTCCATAAATAAAAATACATTTTATTAATACAAAAGGAAATATAGTATTAGTAAAACAATGCCCCGCGACGCACACACACACGATCTGACTGAGGGAGTCGATCTAACAGAGCTAATCTCGCTAGCCGCTATGTTCCAGCTTCCACTGCTGCCTGTATTGCTAAAAGCTTTAATCAGCCGGTGTTCTCGGACACCCGGAGGAGAATTTGAGAAATCTAGCGTGATAGAATCATGCCCCGCTGCATATATTACCCTAGATTTCTCAAATTCACATCACGGAGTGGAGCTCCGTAGCACCCGGAGGTCCATGTGCAGCAGAGCCGCCTTAGATGCACTGTAAGCGGACTGAGGTCTAGGAAACAGTCCGGGATTTGCGGCCTACAGTGCCGAGACCATAAACATGGACAGATTGCTGTGCGGTCGCCTATAACAGCACCTTTAGCTCTGTGAAACCCTATAATCCATCAGAGAGGTTTTCAGCTCCATAAACGCTGCCAAATAACACCAGTTTTATGAGAAAAACCACTGGTTTAGATAAGGAAGTCCACCATTGACTAGCAACACTACACAAAGGTGCAATACTGCCACCTACTGGATATACATTTATTATTACTTTTTTAGCCCGAGAACGCGCAGAAGCGTCAGTTGACGTCACATCCGTAGGACAGCGCGGGAAATTCGGACCCCGAATTGCAGAACATTTTACAGCTCACAGCCTGTTCAAGATTATGGAATGATACATGGGTGGCCTCACTCTTTTTGATTTAAAATGCTTCATCACTTATTAACCTAAATAAACTGAACATGCAATTATTACTTTTCTTCAAAAGCTCCCTCATGTCCCTTTAAATATAACATCAATTAACAGCAATTTCAACATAAACATTATGAGAAAGTAAAAAACACTAATTATAATTACAAATGGTATGTCTTCTCTATTATTTCTTTTGTGCATAATGTGCATTTGCTCACACAAAACTGTATTCAATCAAAATACATTTTCTGAATTACCCCAAATTACTTTGCAGGAATATAAATTGTATATATATTTTTTCCCCCTAGAGCAATGAAATTGTTCTGTCAGACGAAAATGTCAGAGTTATCAATCAAAGTGAGGGTGAGGACATTCCCTTTAAAGTCCACACAATGGGTATTTATGTTGTCATTGAGGCAAATAACGGTCTTATGCTCATCTGGAATAAGAAAACGACACTCATGATCAAACTCAGCTCATCATTCCAGGTGAGTAAGCACATACTGTAAACAGGTGATGGAATAAATGTTTTGGTGCATTCCATTCCCCCCCCCCAAAAAAATTTTTTTTCATTTTATTTCAGGGAAAAGTTTGTGGTCTGTGTGGGAATTTTGATGGAAATATCAAAAACGATTTTACCACCACCAACAAAGAAGTTGTAGTTGAAACACTTGAGTTTGGAAACAGCTGGAAAGTGTCATCTTCCTGTATAGATGTAAACTCAACACAAGAACCATGCACTCTTTACTCAAACAGAGTAGCATGGGCATCAAAACACTGCAGCATTATCAAGAGTAATACGTTTTCCACCTGTCACTCAAGGGTAAGAAAACCAAGGCATACAATCCTGTTAGGTTAATTTTACACATAATTATAACTGCATATTTTTATGTTAACCTAATTGTATTTACAAATATATTTTTAAAAGGTGGATCCACAACAATATTTTGATTCTTGTGTGAGGGATACATGTGCCTGCAATTCGGGAGGAGACTGTGAGTGTTTCTGCTCAGCTGTTGCAGCTTATGCAGCAGCCTGTAATGAGGCTGGGGCCTGTATTAAATGGAGAACTCCCACCATCTGCCGTAAGTCTTGTGTGTCTGAGCATATAAAAAATAATAATTTAACAAAAAATTATATTTTGATAACTGTCAAAGTCTCTAAAGGTAAACCATAAAACCAAGGGTTCTGTAAAAATGCAAGCAAGGTATTTGACAATGTTTCTGTTTTATTAGCTCTGTTCTGTGATTATTACAATCCTGATGGGGAGTGTGAGTGGCACTACACACCATGTGGAAAATCATGCATGAAGACCTGTAGGAATCCTTCAGGAAAATGCTACAATAATCTCCCAGCATTGGAAGGTAAAAGTTAAAAGAAAGGGACTTTGATGCATTTTAGTATTTTATTATTGAAAATATAAACCAGTGGTTTATAATATTAAATGCCCTTCAAGTAAAGCCCAAAACAGAATCATACTCAGTTTATCTCAATTTACAGAAAAGTAGAATTTGAATTAATTTCCATCTTTTTTTTTTAAAAGAGAGACTGCTTTTGATGCTTGCTTCTTTTTTTCATTTTCACATTGTACTTTTTAAGGCTGCTATCCAACTTGCCCAAATGAACGGCCTTATTTGGAAGAAATTACCATGAAATGTGTATCAGAAGAAGACTGTGGCTGTTATGATGATGATGGAAAACATTATGAAGAGGGGGAGCCTGTACCTACAACTAAAAATTGTTACAGCTGGTAGGACATTTTTATTGATACTAATTTTGAAGCTTGTGTAACTGTTTTCTAACAAATAGACAATGATAAATATGTAATCTCATAAATGAAACATTATCTTCTTATTTATCTTTACAGCAACTGCTTTTCAACAAATAAAAAGTGTACATATGATAGAAACGGTGAGTAGGATAGTAGCTGGTGTATACTTATGACGTTCATCCAAATATTTTATTTTATGTCACTACAAAATACATGCAAAAAGCTCCAGATTTACTGAAGCACATGTCATCTTTCTTTTGCAGCCTGTACCTGTTTCTATAACGGTCATACCTACACGTATGGCCAAACAGTTTATAACACACATGATGGAGATGGAACCTGCATTACCGGTGTGTGTGGAGAAAATGGAACTATCACTGGTCACATGAAACCTTGTCCTACAACTCCACCAATCCCCATATCAACAACACCAGCCTTTACATTTAGTACAACTGGTAAGAACATAATCAAAGAAAATCTGAGGAAGACTTTTTGATTGATATTTGGATGTGGACATTTTGAAAGAACGTGTCAGTTTATTTGATCTTGTTGCTTATTTTTAGCCCCCACAACAACAACTACTGAGAAGCCCACAACAACAAAACCTGAACCGATTTCTACTAAGACGACTCAGGCTGTAACAACAATTCTGACTTTCTCAACACCAAAAGTTTCAACAAAATCTAAAACAACTGAACCACCATTATCTTCAATACCACCAACCACAAATATATTATCTACTACACCAGCAACAACAACTGTTAAATCAACACCAGCTACAAAATCTCCCTCCACAATGTTTACAGACATATTTCCAACCACACCTCAGAAATCCACAACAACTCGCATAATAACAGGTTCTACGATAGCTAAAACTACAGAAAAACCCATTACAACACCTTTCATTACACCTACACCAACATCAAGTACCTGCTATAATAGCTGTAAGTGGTCTGAGTGGATCGACAGTCACTACCCAGAACAAGATATAGATGGCGGTGATTATGAACCAATTCCAACAAATTTAGGTCCAGATTTGAGTCAGTGTAAAAATCCTCTGGAAATTGAGTGTCGAGCTAAACTGTTAAGTGATGTACCATTAGGAAACCTAGGACAAAATGTAACATGTGATCTTAAAAGTGGACTGATCTGTAGAAACAAGGACCAAGGTATTCCTCCCATTTGTTATAATTATGAAATTCGCTTAAGCTGTTGTATTAACACTTGTGTGTCTACAGTAACTCCAACACCTCATGTAGAAACTACCACAACTGAAGTTACAGAAAAGCCCACCACACCTCTCATAAAAACGCCTTCAACAACAGCTACACCTACAGAAAAACCCACCACTACACCTCATGTAGAAACTACCACAACTGAAGTTACAGAAAAGCCCACCACAACACCTCCTGTAATTGTTACATACACAAAGGTGACAGAAATGAATCCAACAGGTCCACAAGTAATTACTACAGCAGCGACATCTACAACAACTCATATTGAATCTGAATCAACAACAGCTAAACCTACAGAAAAACCCACCACTACACCTCATGTAGAAACTACCACAACTGAAGTTACAGAAAAGCCCACCACACCTCTCATAAAAACACCTTCAACAACAGCTAAACCTACAGAAAAACCCACCACTACACCTCATGTAGAAACTACCACAACTGAAGTTACAGAAAAGCCCACCACACCTCTCATAAAAACACCTTCAACAACAGCTAAACCTACAGAAAAACCCACCACTACACCTCATGTAGAAACTACCACAACTGAAGTTACAGAAAAGCCCACCACACCTCTCATAAAAACACCTTCAACAACAGCTAAACCTACAGAAAAACCCACCACTACACCTCATGTAGAAACTACCACAACTGAAGTTACAGAAAAGCCCACCACACCTCTCATTAAAACACCTTCAACAACAGCTAAACCTACAGAAAAACCCACCACAACACCTCATGTAGAAACTACCACAACTGAAGTTACAGAAAAGCCCACCACACCTCTCATTAAAACACCTTCAACAACAGCTAAACCTACAGAAAAGCCCACCACTACACCTCATGTAGAAACTACCACAACTGAAGTTACAGAAAAGCCCACCACACCTCTCATAAAAACACCTTCAACAACAGCTAAACCTACTGAAAAACCCACCACAACACCTCATGTAGAAACTACCACAACTGAAGTTACAGAAAAGCCCACGACAACACCTCATGTAGAAACTACCACAACTGAAGTTACAGAAAAGCCCACCACACCTCTCATAAAAACGCCTTCAACAACAGCTAAACCTACAGAAAAACCCACCACAACACCTCATGTAGAAACTACCACAACTGAAGTTACAGAAAAGCCCACCACACCTCTCATAAAAACACCTTCAACAACAGCTAAACCTACAGAAAAACCCACCACTACACCCCATGTAGAAACTACCACAACACCTTTCATTACACCTACACCAACATCAAGTACCTGCTATAATAGCTGTAAGTGGTCTGAGTGGATCGACAGTCACTACCCAGAACAAGATATAGATGGCGGTGATTATGAACCAATTCCAACAAATTTAGGTCCAGATTTTAGTCAGTGTAAAAATCCTCTGGAAATTGAGTGTCGAGCTAAACTGTTAAGTGATGTACCATTAGGAAACCTAGGACAAAATGTAACATGTGATCTTAAAAGTGGCCTGATCTGTAGAAACAAGGACCAAGGTATTCCTCCCATTTGTTATAATTATGAAATTCGTTTAAGCTGTTGTATTAACACTTGTGTGTCTACAGTAACTCCAACACCTCATGTAGAAACTACCACAACTGAAGTTACAGAAAAGCCCACCACACCTCTCATAAAAACACCTTCAACAACAGCTAAACCTACAGAAAAACCCACCACAACACCTCATGTAGAAACTACCACAACTGAAGTTACAGAAAAGCCCACCACACCTCTCATAAAAACACCTTCAACAACATCTAAACCTACAGAAAAACCCACCACAACACCTCACGTAGAAACTACCACAACTGAAGTTACAGAAAAGCCCACCACACCTCTCATAAAAACACCTTCAACAACATCTAAACCTACAGAAAAACCCACCACTACACCTCATGTAGAAACTACCACAACTGAAGTTACAGAAAAGCCCACCACACCTCTCATTAAAACACCTTCAACAACAGCTAAACCTACAGAAAAACCCACCACAACACCTCACGTAGAAACTACCACAACTGAAGTTACAGAAAAGCCCACCACACCTCTCATAAAAACACCTTCAACAACAGCTAAACCTACAGAAAAACCCACCACTACACCTCATGTAGAAACTACCACAACTGAAGTTACAGAAAAGCCCACGACAACACCTCCTGTAATTGTTACATACACAAAGGTGACAGAAGTGAATCCAACAGGTCCACAAGTAATTACTACAGCAGCGACGTCTACAACACCTCATATTGAACCTGAATCAACAACAGCTAAACCTACAGAAAAACCCACCACTACACCTCATGTAGAAACTACCACAACTGAAGTTACAGAAAAGCCCACCACAGCCTGTTCTTGCAAATACATGGATCACGTTTTCTCCCCTGGTAAGCTATGTGCTTTTGTCTTTATTAATTTTTACAAGATTTTAGTAATCAGGTTGTAGAATTTTTTTATGTTTTGTCAATAGAATTAATGTGAAGAACTTCACAAGAGCATTTTGTACAAATTCTCTATTTGTGTAATTTTTTCAATTTAGGAGCAGATTTTGTGTTGTGCCAAATAAAAATTTAACACCAACATAAAAACACAAAGGAAAAATGACGGCCTTTTGTATTCAGTTTAAATTTGTGGATACTTTTGTGATTGCTGCAGCTAACAACAAGCTAATTTGGGTCATTACCATTTCACTGTTACTACGACCAGCAATCACTCAACATTTCTTAGAGTGAATCTTAATTTGATTATGGTCTTTATTCATTAGCTTTTCACAATAGTCTACTGTGAAAACTAAACTGAACTCAACCATACCACAAAATCTATATTTGGAAGACTGTAGTTTGCTTTGGCCCTGCGATGGACTGGCGACCTGTCCAGGGTGTCCCCCGCCTCTCGCCCCTTGACCGCTGGAGATAGGCACCAGCTGCCCCGCGACCCTCTGTGGAGGAATAAGCGGCTACAGAAAATGGATGGATGGATGGATAGTTTGCTTTGCTCTTTTGTTTTAAATATTTAATCATTTTTATCCTGCAATTTGTTTTTTCTTTCATATAGGAAGTGTCATGTACAACCAGACTGATGGAGCAGGCTTGTGTTTCACTGCATTTTGCAATTTGACATGTGGTGTTGAAAAGCATGCCAGCCCATGTCACACTACAACTCCATCGAGTCCCACTACCACTCCTCTGAGTCCCACTACCACTCCTCTGAGTCGCCCTACTACTTCTCTGAGTCACACTACTGCTCCATCAAGTCACACTACTGCTCCACCTTCCCTTGACTGCCCATTTATCACTCCGCCTAAAAAGGTATTTAAAATTCTATATTGTCCATAATTTAAAAAAACATTAACAATTAAGTTTTGTTTTCACAATTAGCACTGTTGTATGCATTGGTGTGGTTTAAATCTTATTTAAAATAAGCACGTACTTGAGATCAATATATGCTGGTTTGTCCCATTGTCAAAAGTGTACTCATTTTAGCCATGATAATCATCAAAAAGGTTCTTGCTGGTGGTTAGTATATACACTGCAATAAAATCACATCATATCATAATCAAGTCATATCAGCACTGAAGAGCTTGTTTTTGAGAAGGTATTAAAAAAAGTTTTCTTGCTGTTAAAGTTTTTAGTTTGTTTTCGTTTTGCTTTGGCTGCAGATACATTTCCAGTCAGTTCTGCTGGAAATTGTTCATTGATCTGATTGACTCTTTTATTGTCATTCATATAACTCCCATTTTTTGCAGGTTTTTATTCAAGAGTATATTTTAATTCTAGTATAGATTTAATGGCTTGATCAGTATGACTGGAATGTTCTTCCTATTTCCATTCTGTTGGCACTGACAGGAATTGACATACCTCTTTTTACCAGATATCCTGAACTGTTTAACCCCTTGTAGACTGTTTTTGCAAATTTGCATCAAACTACTTCTGACTTTAAAGTACCTGATGGAGTATTAGCATTAGTACTTTCATCAAAAAAAACAGCCAGATCCAGTCCTATACATGTCTGCTGCCCTCTGGTACAGGATCTACAGGTGGAAAGGGACAATTGTATTTCTTTATTACATGATCTTCTCACTACTGTAACTTCCAATAGTTAATCTAGTGTTTTTTAAAGTAGACAATGGGAACTTTTCAACTATGTATTGTACAATTAACTCAAACATGCAGTAATAAATCCAGACAGTTTATACACAATTGTGGTCTTATAATATGTTACTCCACTCAAAAGTGATTTTTTTTTTTGTCTATTGCCATATGCCCCATAGTTGAGTAAGTGGGCAAAAACAATTTGTAACCAACCCAGCAGTTATCATGATGCGGTAGCACTCCTTTAGCTTTACCTTAGCAGAAAACAATGTAAGTGAATGGTAACAACTAGCATTGTGAGAAAAAAAAGTCCTTAAAACTCCCTCAGGAGTGATACTAATGATACCAATTCTGCCTAGTGACCTCAATAATCACATCGACTGCAAGTGAAAATGAAAAGTAACACAAAGCATATGAATTTTGAGGTCACTAAGCAGAATTAGTATCATTAGTATCACTTTTTATTTTACTTATTTAGCTTTTTTGTTTGTATTTTAATTATATTTAAAACCTTGTTATTTTTTAACTTACTTTTTAATTTTACTTTTTACTTTAAAAATTCCAAAAGTTTCAAGTCTAAGCTGCAAATCAAAATTTAACGGCTTAAAGCAGATATATATCATTGAACTCTGATTTATGCGATGTGCATGTTAGCAGTAGTAATTTATATCGACTGTAGAGTGATAAAAATACTACTTTTCTTTACAGAATAATGACACCTGGATTTCAAAGAACTGCACCAAAGAAACGTGTAAAGATGGAAAAGTGATAACAGAATATGTAAACTGTTCAACTCCAATTGTTCCTGTTTGTGATAACGGGTACCCACCAGTTCAGGTTTATGATGAAAATCACTGCTGTTTTCAGTACCAGTGCAGCTGTAAGTTCAAATGATTCATCCTCGTTACACATGGAGGCTAAATGTTGAGTTTTTAATCTCTGATTTAACATATTGTGTAATATCTTATATTTGCAGGTATTTGCTCAGGCTGGGGAGATCCTCATTTTATTACATTTGATGGCCAGTATTACAGTTTCCAGAAGAACTGCACATACACTTTAGTCCAAGAAATCAAACCCAAATACAATTTTAAGGTTCTGATTGACAACGAGAACTGTGATCCCACTGGAACTGTAACCTGTGCCAAAGCCTTGATTGTGTATTACAATGCCTATGTAATCATTCTTACTCAAGACAGAGTACCAAAAACTGTGAATAAGGCAAGTATTAACAAAGCACACTCAAGTTCTAATAATTGTATGCCTTCAAAATAATTTTTTTCACCTGTCACACTTAAGGTCTTCGTCGATGGCAAACAAGTGACTCCTACCTTCACCAATGGCGAATTCACCGTCACAAACACAGAGATTGAACTGCGTTTAACGATCACAGCAATTGATGTTGTTGTAACATTTAAAGGGATTATATTCAGTGTTAATGTGCCATTTTCACTTTTCCATGGCAACACAGAGGGACAGTGTGGTAAGCTCACATTTCACACCTCTTACAAAAGTCACATTAAAAGTCAATTAAGCATGTTCTATACAACTAATAATAACCCAAGTTTTAGTCTAAAATGGATAGATCTTCTAGGTTTGTGGCACTTTTAATTGTCACAAAAGGCAGCCCTTTTTACTGTATACTTCCCTTCATGCTGGTTAGTTTCAGCTCTAGAAAGACAACACTTAAGAAAAATATTAGAACAAGCTAAATGATCTATTCCTGTTATTACATTTCTTCTCTACACTGTGGTTAAATAAACATTGCAGTAGCAGAAATATGTACCACTTATATTTTGCAATATAAAATGGTTATAACCTGCTCTTTTGTATGGTTCTTACCTCTAAACCAGGAGCAGAAGTCCACTAAACATTTCCAACTTGCTAACTTAGTGAAGAAAATATAATTATCTAAACATATTTTGCAACTTAATCTGCAGCTCCTCTGTTCAGTAAAACATCAGGTTGTTACTGAATCTCCCTCAAAGCTGCTTCAGTAAGCTAGGAGTGACAGAAATACTCAAATTTGTTTATAGCCTGAGAGGACACAAGCCAGTAAGCATGCATGTGTTTCACCTCATGTGGGATTGTAATTGTTGCTAATGTTGTATGTTTTTTTTTTTTTTTTACAAGGTGTCTGTGACAATAACAAGACAAATGACTGCAGATTACCAGACGGCAGCATTAATCCGTCGTGCTCTACCATGGCAAATTCCTGGCGTGTAACCGACAAAAACAAACCATATTGTGATACTCCTCTTCCTCCTCATCCTTCTCCAGTTCCAACAACGAAACCATGCAACCCTGTTCTATGTGAAACTATAATGAGCGAGTAAGAATTTACTAAATAAAATACTAACATGTCAATCATTCAGCAGTTAAACTAGAGTAACCTGATTGTTTTTCTCCTAACTTTTAAATTAAGGGTGTTTAAGCAATGCCACAACGTAATTCCACCACAAGCATATTACCAAGCCTGTAAATTTGATGTCTGCCACATGCCAAACTCCACCGTGGGTTGTTCCAGCCTGGAAGCATACGCCTTGAAGTGTGCTGAGGCATCTGTCTGTGTGGACTGGAGGAGTGCTATGAAGGGACAGTGTCGTAAGAAAACTTTGTTTCCTGTTGTTTTTTGCATGGCGTTTTAATTAGAGCTTGATATTAAATCTGTGTTGTTTTCTTGCAGAATATAATTGTCCACAAAATAAAGTCTACATGCCTTGTGGTCCGACTGTTGTACAGACATGTAATGCAAGGTAATCCCAGTCATATGAATTAAAGAATGCCAGCTTGTATTTTAAAGAGAATGGATTACTTTTGGTTTTCATGAGTGCAAACATTTAGATATAAATGTGATTGGATGGAGTCACATGTTCACCAGCTGATATTTGATATATTAGGTTAAAAAAAATCTTATGATAAAGGTTTTGAATGGTTTCATATCATTGTGGAACTTCTAATATGAAAAATAACCTTTTCGAAAAATAGTTGATGGTTAAACAATAACAATAGAGTATGAACATGAGCATGCAGCTTTATTTAGTTCACCTAATGTCCACCAGGTGTTGACAGAAACTATCTTCTGTTATACATCAAACTTACCCTTACATAAACGTAGACAGTCCTGGGATCTTATGAAACGTTTCATCTACAACACAAATGTAAAATGTCTAGCGGCAGTCATGTCGTTTACATGGCAAACAAATGTTCCTGTATGGTCTTTACTGTAAAATGTGATGTCATAATTGTCAACTGTTTCTGATTTTAGATTCAATGACAAAATTGATCAGACATGCACGGAAGGAGAAAGTACCTGCAAGAAAATCACAGAGGGATGTTTCTGCCCAGAGGGAAAAATTCTGTACAGCCCAACCTCAGACACCTGTGTCTCTGCCTGTAAGGACTTTTTCTGCTGTCTTCAGCAAAACAAAAAAACATGCATCTTTGTTGGTGAATATTTAAGTAAAACTGTTTTTCTCTTATCATTAAAGGTTGCCATGGACCCGATAACCAACCTAAAGAGGCAAATAGTACCAAACACCCAGCTGTTTTTACTCACAATGTGCCGGTTCCTGTGATGACTTTTATACTTTTTGTCGCTAAAACAGATTGGTGATACGTGGCAGAGCAACTGTATGCAGTGCGTTTGTGATAAGAGCTCTTTGAGTGCTGTGTGCACGCCTCTCACATGCTCAGCACCTAAACCAATAACGTGCACAGAGGAAGGTGAGGTGTTGGTAAACCAAACCGTTGACTGCTGCCCAAAACTAACATGCGGTGAGTGATTTCACAATGTATGTCACACACACACACACACACACACACACAAAAGACAATGCAGAGGTTGGTTTTGTTAAGTAATTAAAGAACAAGAACTTGATGTAAGCAGCTTTCTGGGATTTTTGTTTGAATCCATGCAGAATAATTTTCTGCTTCAAAGTGACAATATGCAACTTTTTCATATTTTTAAATCTTTTCCTTGAGCCAGTCTGTGCTAATGTGACCCTTTACAGAGTTAATGAAAAGTCACTTAGCCCCATCTGGTGATTAGATCCGGAATACCACGATTGCAAGATCTCCGTCGCCGTCACCCAGGAAGTCACGTGTCTCACGAGGGTTAGGCTAACCCAAAGTGGCTAGCTGTTATGCTAGCGCTGGAGTGTTTTTAGCTCATGCTTCCTGATTTTTTTCAATCTCTCCCTGCTTGAACACAGCTGATTTCTTTGAAAGAGTAAATAACCGCTCCTGTAGGAAGCTATGAAGGCTGAGGAGACATTTCAACAGGTAGATTTAGGGGTTTAGAAGCTGAAACAATATGCTAACTTGTTTAATGCAGTAATTTACAACAGACACCAGAGGGAGCCCAAAACAAGCAAAACTGCATATTATCACTTTAAAAACCAGCATCATCATAATATCGATGCAATACTGCTATGTGCTGAAAATTAAAAACATATTTTTCTTAAGGTTTTTATTTACAAAATGTCAAATCTTCTCATTGAACACCAAGCCAATCATTTTAGTCTATTTAAACAGCTTATTTGAAATATGAAATTTTTTTTTTTTTCTTTTTTGGAAAACCAAAAAAAACGTTTCCTCTTTCACCCAACAGTGTGCAATAAGGACCATTGTTCCTCACCGAAGAAGTGTGGTCTTGGCTTTGAGTTGCACGTGACCATTTCTAATGGCACCTGCTGCCCCGTCTACAGCTGTGGTACACTCATAGTTTATGTCACTGATTTACATTATTTATGCATGAAATACCTGAAACTAAATTCAGCTTTAATGTAATCCTGTTTGCTGTAGTGCCCAAAGGTGTGTGCGTCTACAATGATACTGAGTACAAGGTAAGAACTGATATCTACTGTGTATGTGTGATCTGGACATTTTCATACAGATTTAGACTAAAGTTAATTTGTTTTCTTCTTCTTCTTCTTTTTTTCTTTTTTTTTTTGCATACAGCCTGGCACAAACTTCTTTAAGAGCCCGTGTGAATCGTGTCAGTGCACCGACACGCTGGATCCCAGCGATAACCTGAACACCATTAAGTGTGATAAGACACAGTGCTCCAACACATGTAAAGAGGTACTTGATACAAAATATTTCTAAGTCATTTATCAGATCTGATCTGATCTGTCATTTCATTTTGTTGATGTTCATTTTTTTCTGGTTTTAGTGGCCTCTGATAATTAAACTGATTTGTTTATTTTTAATAGGGCTACGTCCTTGTACCTCGCCCAGGACAATGCTGTGGATCGTGTCAACAGGAAAGCTGTATATTTGATGTTCCCGGTGTTAATTCCCCAATAGT
Organism: Callopanchax toddi; assembly: GCA_006937965.1. Taxonomy (NCBI): domain Eukaryota; kingdom Metazoa; phylum Chordata; class Actinopteri; order Cyprinodontiformes; family Nothobranchiidae; genus Callopanchax; species Callopanchax toddi. The sequence goes on from SSNR01000001.1 coordinate 2,042,776, forward strand.
TCTCAAGGTAAGTAAAAACAATTCAGAGTATCAGTAACCCTCAATGTGCCATAAATCAGACCCTTTACTGACACAACACTTCTCCCCATTTGACAGCCGTCAGACTCGTACTCTCCACCCAATGACAACTGTGTCAATTACAACTGCCAGAAAGTGAAAGAAGAATTTATAGTTTTCAGAAATAAAACAACGTGTCCTGATTATGATCCAGATAACTGCGTTCCAGTGAGTATCATCAAGAGGCAGATTATCATATTGTAATGACCAAGATAGAAAAAGTATTTTTATGTGTTTTTGTTTTTTCTTTCCGCATGTGTGTATGTGTATCAGATCCATGCATATTTAAATTGTTGAAGCTTTTTTATGTATAAGAGGCAAACACCAAGTTAAATATAAAAGTTTTGGATCTGTAAAGTGGATATCTGGTGCGTTTTAACCCACATGGAGCCTCTACGTTACTGAAATAAAAACACTGTGATTCTGTCTCACAGGGAACAGAGAAAAGTGACATAAACGGATGTTGCAAAACCTGTAAGTATCCAAAATAAATGTGAATATTATTATGTTTAAAAAGCTTTAACACATAAAAATTTGCCTCCATATAACTTCATCCACTTCTCTTATTTTTTATTTAACCTACAATGTAGGAAACTAGTTCTTGTTGTGTGATGGATTATTGTCCTTTCCTGTTATTTTACCAGCTCACAGCTTGTTTTTTTTTTTATGACTGACATCCATAACATTTGATCAGAGAAACAGATGCAGCTTCATTCTCTGACAACAGATTTTGTTTTAGACTTTGAACATTTGTTCATTTACACAATAAAGAAAAAGTTTGAACCTTCAAGCAGTGCACAGTGACTCAGCTGCAGCTGTGTGCTCCAGGTAAAGCTGTTCTCGTGTTCACAGGTACTCCTCGTTACAACTGTCAGCTGAACAGAACCACCACCTACCTGAAGACAAACAAATGCACATCAGTGGTTCCGGTGGACCTCGCAGCCTGTGAGGGGTCCTGTGGATCATCCTGGTCAAAGTGAGAATCATAATAAGTTATCAAGGAACATTCAGCAGAAGTCATACATAATTTGAAACCTAAAACTGTCTTTACTTGCAGATACTCAGCAGAGGCCAACACTATGATGCATTCATGTTCCTGCTGCCAAGAGAAGACCACCAGCATGAAGAAAGTGGACATGCTTTGCTCTGATGGCACCACAATCAGTTACTCCTACATTTCAGTCGACAGCTGTGGCTGTGAAGCAACTAAATGTAAAGACAACAGCAAACGCTAATGTGAAACGTGTCAAATCAAACCTGAAATGTTAACATTTGTGGGAAATTTAGATTTCTATCTTAAGAATTCCTCAAACGCTAATATGGTAATGCTATGAATTGCACGGTTCTGTGGGTTAAACTAATCAAAACGGGGAACCTATTGAAAAGCAGGCATGCGCTGCTTAAAGATGATTATTTGAGTTTTTTTCTTTCAACTATTCCTTTATTTTGACCATGTATGTGGCTTGAAGTTGCTGCAACTTGTTTCAAAATTTTTGTTTTCAGCTTTAATAAACTTCAAAGGGAATGATGGTCTTTGTGTTTTATAACTAATCCGTTAGGAGCTGTCTTTGATGAAAACAGTGCGGTCTTTGTTTCTGATTAGCGTTCTTCCCATCAGGCCTAATGTTTCACCATCATTAAGTAAGATATTGATTTAATAAGGCCTGAAATGCAGCTGGTACTCGTGGTTTGGAGATAATTTTATTTGTCACACAACTTCTGGTAATATTTTTAGGGGCTAATAGGACATAGAAGAATTATCTTTTGACTAATTTGTAATTCAATTCACTAAGAAAAAAGGTTTTATTCAGTAAGGTCGTCAATTATTATTATTTAAAAATATTATCAAAAGCAAATGTACAAAACAGTGATTATCTTGTAACTGTCTGACCTTTGGTTTCTGCATTTGCTGCACAACTGTCACTGCCTTGTGACAGATATTACAACAATCAGAATCTACAGCGTTTTTCTGCTAAAAGAGCATTATTAGCAAACAAATACGTCAACATTATATGATGATTTAAACACAACACTCGTTAAAATACTAAGAAAATTGTTTACTTAAAATAAAAGTAGCGGATGTTGTATAACAATCCGTTGGTTTTTTTAAAACAAATAGAAAACAAAAACGTCTTGTGTTTCATGTTTTCAATTCTAGTCTCGGATCAAAAATACAAAGTGTAAAAACGGGCCGTAAGAACGAATTTGATTTTAATATTTCGTAGCACGGTTTGCTTTCCCATGTGTTACATTGATATAAGTCCCCCGTCTAGATGTGTTCCCCCACCAGCTCGGCAGGGGGCGCTCGTTGATAAATCGTCCTCAGAACTGTATCTGACACACAGCCGTCAGGATAAGATCCCCCTGTATAAAAGTAGAAAATAAAACGGAAAAGGATAAACTCATAAATCAAGGCAGTTTGAAAACAACTAGCTAAGGGAGTGAGGTGTATTTAGCAATGATGGTAGAACAAAGCAGTGAACTATCTTGTGACTGTTTGGTCTTTGGCTTCTACTTCTGCTGACAAGCACTCGCCCTCTTGTGGCGGTTTCTTGACATTACAACATTATTAATATACAGCACGTTCTGTTGGACAAATGACACAAATGATCAAAGAATGTAATTTAAAAATATATATAATAATTGACTCCAATGTTATTCCATGATATGATCAATATAATCGGCAGGGCACACTCGTTGTTAAATCGTCCTCAGAACTGTATCTGACACACAGCCATCAGGATAAGTTCATCTTGTATAAAAGTAGAAAATAAAACGGAAAAAGATAAACTCATAAATCATGGCAGGAATGTTTGAAAACAACTAGCTAAGGAAGTGAGGTGTAATTAGCAAGAGGTACAAAGCAGTGAACTATCTTGTGACTTCTTAGTCTTTGGTTTCTGCTTCTGCTGACTAATAGGCGCCCACTTGTGGCGGTTTTCTGACATTACAACATAAATAATGCACGTTCTGTTGGAAAAATAACACAACAGATCAAAAGGTTTTATTAAATAAAATATATAATAATTGACTCCAATGTTATTCCACCAATCCATCAATTTAATACACATCAAGTCACTTCAAATTTGAAAAGATCTTTAATTTTATATAAAGTAGTACCTATAGGTGAATTTAGCACTGACGACAATGCAATTCACTTTTTTCCCTTATGTGGCAATAAGGTGTAATTACAACAGACATCATTTACAGCTCTTCTAGTTTAAAAAACTTTAAAAAATAACAGTAAATTAAAGAACACAAGGGAGAATGAAGCTACTCTCCCTTGCTACAGACATAATTGACAAAGCTCATAATTGACAAAGCTTGACAAAGGATGAGAAGTGAAACATCTTCAAAGAACCAAAGAAGTCCACTTGCCTTTATTTAAAACACTTTTTGGATTACCATGACCTGGATGACTGACACCCTTCACCAACTTAATGCGTTTAAAATCTGTCAGAAAAATCCGTTAACACTTTTGTTGTAATGTCACAAAATGACCACAAGAGGGCGACATCAGTCTTCCTGCAGAAGCAGACAAGAGCCAGATCCTACTGGAAGCAGACGACAAAGCTCAAAAGTACTCTGTTCCTTCATCTTTGATACGCCATCTCATCTCATTGTTCTCAAATGTCTTGATTTAAACATTTGTGTTAAATTAAATTACAATATTTTAACGGGTCTATGAAAGCTCCAGCATCAAAAATCGCAAGAGGCCTACGAGTGAGGGCCTTAGAACAAAAAAAAATCTTAATTTTTATTAGACATTAATTATGTCTATGCTAAAAACGAAGGAGCCTGACTTCTCGATAAACGAGCAAAAAACAACAGAAACACTTCTGAGCTAGATAATATAAGTGCAACATTGAAAAAAATCACATTGTTAAAAAATATAAGTTGTGGGGGGGCGGGGGGGGTATTTTATTTAGTAACATCTTGTGTTTGCTGTAAATAGAAGAAATCATCTGAATGCAGTTGAGTTTCTCAGGGAACCGAACTGACTGGAACTAATAATCGTAGTGTTTGTCTCACCGGAATCTTTTAGTTGTAACTCAATGCTTGGCAGTTATGTCGCCGGCGCTGAAGTCAGATCGTTCACCGTTAGAGTAGTTAAAATTCATTTTAAAAAACTTTCTCTTCAGTTATTTCAGTCAAAATACATTGTCTGGAGATTATGTATTCTGTCAAAACGACGTAATCGTTGCAGGGTTGATTTATTTTGAGGTAAAGTAAGTTTGCTTCCGACTTCAGCCTCAGGCTTTTTTCTATTCTTCACTGTTAGCTAACATCAGGCTAAATTCATAAGATGAAGCCGAGTGTGTAACAGGAGGTATTTTCACTTTAGGAGACAGAACAGATATAAGCAGGACTTTCAGGGGTCATGAACTGTATTTTCTATCTTCCTACATCTTTATACAAACAGCTTAAACGCGTTAGTGAAGTCTTCACGCTCCCGTTAATGCGTCTGTTTATGCGAATCGAGTAAAGGCTGAGTAAATTATCTAATTGATGTTTATAAATTATGAATGTTTCTTTATAATTTCTTTAGCATTATTTAATCTGAAACTTGATATTATGGATCATCTTGTGCTTTGCCAGTCACCTGTTTGAGCCATGGCGTCTCTGTCAGAGGAGGTGTTGCTGGTGGTGAAGAAGGTTCGCCAGAAGAAGCAGGATGGCACTCTGTATCTGATGGCTGAAAGAATAGCCTGGGGTCCAGAAGGGAAGGACCGATTCACAGTCAGCCACCCATACTCAGACATCCGCTGTGAGTCCTGGTTATCTTAAATCAGAAGCAGGTAAACACTTCGTGTACTGGTGGTGCCTTAAAAATCTTTCCTCTTGTTCTTTGCAGGTCAGAAGATCAGTCCTGATGGTAAAGCCAAAATTCAGCTGCAACTGGTCCTTCACACAGGCGAGAGCACCACATTCCACTTTGCCAATGAGAGCACTGCACTCAGAGACCGGGAAGCTGCCAAGGAACTGCTGCAGCAGCTACTGCCAAAGTTTAAGAAGAAAGCCAACAAGGAGCTGGAGGAGAAAAACAGGTAGATATGTTCCCTAGAATTTAAGTCTGCACTAATTAATACAAGTCTGTCACTCTCCTGACCACCATCATGTTGCATGGTCATTAAAGATGTTTGTTTAGCTACATAAAAGCAGCTGGATGCAATTAACAGACTTGTTATAATATTAAACTACTTCAGATTATGAGAAACCAACTATCCACATTTTATCTGATGTAAATTAACAAGAGACAAGTGCTTGCTTTAACGACTGGTTTTGATTTATCCCAAAGATTTATAATTAACAGAATACACTAGTTTTCTATTTATTTCCATATTTCACAACCAACCCAAGCAGCAGTGGGACTGATGTACAGATGGATTCCTGTAAATAGATTATCAGTTTGATCTAGAGAGCCATTTGGGTTCCATTTTTCTTTGGAGACTGCTTTCTTGAAGAGATTTTCCAAGAAAGACCTATTGTATTGTTAGTAATTAATGTCACTTTTCCCATGTGATTCTTAATTTCCTGTAATCTGGAAGAAGGCATTTCCCATTTGATTGCAAACAACCAGAACATTTGTCTTGAACCATTCTCCCAAAAAGCTTGTTTAACTATTTTTAGCATGAGAACAGTTAGCATGAGAAGACATGGATTATTTTGTACACATGAATGACGTGTCTTTGGAAACTTCAGGACAGTGCTACATTTTAAATCTACCACAGTCATAAACAAACTACGGTAGATATGAGAGAATACATTGGGATGATTAGCTGCTGGCTCATTTGAACGATGCTAGATGAGAATTACTGGTTTATTGTTGCTTTTATCAGTTAATTTTGATTGATTCCAATCAAAACCACTGAAAAATGTTGCAAAGTTCCAGTTAAAATCCAGCCCTCAGCTTAAGTTTTGGCAAGACCAAAACAGAGGTTTGAGAAATCAAATACCCACAAACTTCAGTGAATAGAAGGAATGTTGCAGAGTGAGCTAAAGTTTCTTCTTACAGAAGTAATTGCTGCTATAAATGATTCAACAAGATTTTAAATATAAAGTGTACCCAGTTTTTAGACAAATACTGCTTTTTTGGATTTATTTTTGTTAAATAATTATTTTTTTAACGGAAATTGCATATGCCTGATTAAACTCTGTAAAGACCAGATAATATCTTGATTTTTAAAGCTTTAGACTTGTGTTTACCATTTATCCTGCCTATAAGTCCTCCTCCTTCAAATACAGTGGAGGAAATAATTATTTGACCCCTTGCTGATTTTGTAAGTTTGTCCAATGACAAAGAAATGAAAAGTCTCAGAACAGTATCATTTTAATGGTAGGTTTATTTTAACAGTGGCAGATAGCACATCAAAAGGAAAATCGAAAAAATAACTTTAAATAAAAGATAGAAACTCATTTGCATTTCATTGAGTGAAATAAGTATTTGAACCCTCTAACAAAAAATACTTAATACTTAGTGGAAAAACCCTTGTTTGCAAGCACAGAGGTCAAACGTTTCTTGTAATTGATGACCAAGTTTGCGCACATGTTAGGAGGAATTTTGGTCCACTCCTCTTTGCAGATCATCTCCAAATCCTTAAGGTTTCGAGGCTGTCTCTGTGCAACTCTGACCTTCAGCTCCCTCCATAGGTTTTCTATAGGATCAAGGTCCGGAGACTGACTAGGCCACTCCATGACCTTAATGTGCTTCTTCTTGAGCCACGCCTTTGTTGCCTTTGCTGTATGTTTTGGGTCATTGTCGTGCTGGAACACCCATCCTCAACCCATTTTCAGTTTCCTGGCAGAGGGAAGGAGGTTGTTGCTCAGGATTTGACGATACATGGCTCCGTCCATTTTCCCGTTAATGCGGTAAAGTTGTCCTGTGCCCTTAGCAGAAAAACACCCCCAAAGCAAAATGTTTCCACCTCCATGCTTGACGGTGGGGACGGTGTTTTGGGGGTCATAGGCAGCATTTTTCTTCCTCCAAACACAGCGAGTTGAGTTAATGCCAAAGAGCTCAATTTTGGTCTCATCAGACCACAGCACCTTCTCCTGGTCACTCTCTGAATCATTCAGGTGTTCAGTGGCAAACTTCAGACGGGCCTGCACATGTGCCTTCTTAAGCAGGGGGACCTTGGAGCTCTGCAGGATTTTAATCCATTGCGGTGTAATGTGTTTCCAATGGTTTTCTTGGTGACTGTGGTCCCAGCTAATTTGAGGTCATTAACTAACTCCTCCCGTGTAGTTCTAGGATGATTTCTCACCTTTCTCAGAATCATTGACACCCCACAAGGTGAGATCTTGCGTGGAGCCCCAGACCGAGGTCGATTGATGGTCATTTTGTGCTCCTTCCATTTTCGAACAATTGCAGCAACAGTTGTCACCTTCTCTCCCAGCTTCTTGCTAATGGCTTTGTGGCCCATTCCAGCCTTGTGCAGGTCTACAATTTTGTCTCTGACATCCTTGGACAGCTCTTTGGTCTTTCCCATGTTGGAGAGTTTGGAGTCTGCTTGATTGATTGATTCTGTGGACAGGTGTCCTTTATACAGGTGACTAGTTAAGACAGGTGTCTTTAATGAGGGTAACTAATTGAGTAGAAGTGTCTAACCACTCTGTGGGAGCCAGAACTGTTCATGGTTGGTAGGGGTTCAAATACTTATTTCACTCAATGAAATGCAAATGAGTTTCTATCTTTTATTTAAAGTTATTTTTTCGATTTTCCTTTTGATGTGCTATCTGCCACTGTTAAAATAAACCGACCATTAAAATGATACTGTTCTGAGACTTTTCATTTCTTTGTCATTGGACAAACTTACAAAATCAGCAAGGGTTCAAATAATTATTTCCTCCACTGTACATGTTTATACTTGGCCCTGCAGGATGCTTCAAGAAGATCCTGTGCTTTTCCAACTGTACAAAGACCTTGTGGTGAGCCAAGTAATCAGCGCTGAAGAATTTTGGGCCAACAGATTAGGAGGCATAAACAATGGAGAACCTGCACCATACGACAACAAACAGGAAGTTGGTATATCTGGAGCGTTTCTGGTGAGTTCTAGCACAATTTTACGCTTTCAAATGTCAGTTTTAACAAGATGCAGAGTCTTAATTATTACGTTGTTTTTGTACTTTACAGGCCGACATTAGACCTCAGACTGATGGCTGTAATGGGTTGAGATATAATCTGACAGCTGACATTATTGAGTCCATTTTTAGAACATATCCTGCAGGTAAACGGTTACAACTTTAAAATTGGGTTTAAAACCAGTATTCACTAATAAGAAAATAACTTTAATTCAGTCAGATTTAATATTGCATTTAGAAGACCAACAACAATGCCAGTTAAAGTCTGTTTTTCTCATTTCAGCCATTATTTTTAAGTCTATCAGATGTTCTTTAGAAAGTATATATGGGTAAAAGTACATGTGTTTATACAAGCTTGTGTTGCACTTGCAGTGAAGCAGAAGTACAAAGAAAATGTGCCCCATAACCTGACGGAGAAGGAGTTCTGGACCCGCTTCTTCCAGTCTCATTATTTTCACAGAGACCGCATCAACACAGGAACACAGGATATCTTCTCAGAATGTGCCAAGCAAGATGAGAAAGGTTTACAAAAGTTTTCTGGCTATAATGTTTGATTCGTTCAATGAAAAAGTAAATAAAATCATTGATTCACAATCATTTTTGATGATTTGTCAAATACAGGGTTAAAGTCTCTGGTGACCCAGGGAGTGAAGAATCCTATGGTTGACCTCCTGTCATTGGAGGATAAAACATTAGATGAGGTGAGATAAGTCTCAAGGAGCTTTAAAACTCAGTTTTCTCCTTCAGATGCAAAACTTGTTGGTTTTTGTGTCACAGGGTTACGGAATTAGCCCAGCTCTGCCATCAACGTCTAATGCAAACAGGACAGTGAAAGAGAGCAGCAACTCTGCCATTATAAAGAGATTCAACCATCACAGTGCCATGGTGCTGGCAGCAGGCTCCCGCAAAGGGTAAAGATAAGAACATTATTTTAACAGAACAAAGATCAACTTGCTCATGTGTCTTTCTGCTGACTGTTTCCTGTTTTTGAAGGGATGTGCCAACTGACCAGGCCAGTGAGACCAGCAGCACAGACGGGAACTCGAGAGATTCTGACTTTTTTCAGCCTCCTCTTAAGAAAGTATGATGGCTCTGGATTTGTTGCAGAGTTTATATAAACAAATAGTGAGATGCTAACGTTGTGAGAATACTTTGCTTTTTAGGTTAAATTACAAGAAGCCATAGAATATGAGGATCTACAAAGGGAAAACAAACCCAAAACGGTTGCATTGAGCCTAAAGAAGTCTGACAGGTAAAGTCTATGTTTTATTTTGACTATTTTGAGTTTTAAATTCATAATATATGTAATATGAACCATTCTCATTAGTCATTTTTATTTATAAGAACGACTCCCATTTATTTACATTTGCTTTTCAAATCGGCTTTTTAAAAAAATCTTCACGTTTTAATAATTTCACAATCATTCTGAGGAGAAGGCTCATAATTGTTGAGTCTCTGCTCCTCCAGACAGCTTTCACCTGATCTCTTCTTCTTTTTTAAATAAGGTATGCTCATGGGCCGGTTCCACTTCAGTCCCAACAGTACACAACCAGCCAAGATATCATCAACTCTGTCGGCTACATACGACACGAGATGACACATTACAAACCCAACCTCACTCAGGTCAGAATGTGAATATATTTTATTATCTTTGTCATGCATTGTTGTTGGGGGTGACAGCAGAAAATGCTCTGTCTCCTGTAGTTTTTAGCTTGGTGTGCTGCACAACCAGTAGGTTTTGATCACTGGACCTCAGGTACCTGCTGGGGTGTAAAGATGTAAATATTCACTGATGTATGCTGTGCTTGTCCATGTACGGGCCTAATACCAGCTGGTGATCGTATGCTATGGCAACCAGGACACTACTGAAGCTGACGGAAAACAAAAACAACAACAATGCAGAAAATGGAACAACACAGATTAAAAAATAGTTCCTGTCACAGTGGAAACATTTACTTTTTGTCTAAATTATTTGGGGTAAATAGAACAAAGCCTTTTCGGTCATCTTTACTGATTGCTTGTGGTTTAGCAATGTTACATTTTTATTTCTTGCACCTTAAATGCACACACAGCTGACCTTCATTTATCCATTGATTCGTTTTCTGAGGGTTTGAAATACAAAATAAATGACAAATAATCAAATGTTAAACAATCACAAGATGACATTAAAAAAAATCTTCAGGTAAATATTTTAGGTTGCCAGAAATGTGCATGTCCTCCTTCTGGTTTCTTGAAATAATTTCAGAATGAACAAATATTTTTAAACCTTTAAAAGTTGTTATTCTACCGTTTATCGTCTGTTTAGCATGTTTCAAAGCGCTTAAATAGTCAACCATTTGCAACAAAACACTTGTATTTTAGAGTCGTTTATCTTCTGACAAGTTATTTATCACTACTAATTTTCACAGTTTGGCATTTTCTTTAGGTGCTGTCCAGCGCAGCAGCTACTTCTGCCATAGCAGCACTATCTCCAGGAGGTGTCCTCATGCAGCCTGTTGCTCAGCAAGCCATAAACCGTAAGTGTGCAAAACAGAGGATATTCTTTCTGTGCTACAGTGACACAGTTTAATATCAGCAAGTTTCATCAGAATCCATTCAGTGGATATAATTTGCTTTCAGCAGGATGAGTGATGTAGAATCGTTAGGGATGCAGCTGTATGTAAACTTGTTCTTTTTCCAGAGATGGTACCTTCTGAAATTCAAGGGGAGTTGAAACATCTTTATGTTGCTGCTGGAGAGTTATTGAGACACTTCTGGACCTGTTTCCCTGTAAACACACCGTTTTTAGAGGAAAAGGTGACTGAAATTCAGCTTTTTTACAAATGTCATCATTTTAGACTTCTTAATTTGGATAAACTTCACAGTCATATTTCATGCCAGGAAACAGTACTCCTTAAAAGAAATGACTTTTATTTTGTGTTTTATATTTTTCTTACAGGTGACAAAAATGAAGTCAAACCTTGAAAGATTTCAGATGACCAAGCTTCGTCCTTTCCAGGAAAAAATCCAGCGTCAGTACCTAAGTACAAACGTAAGTGTCTGACATATTTACACTGAAACGTTCACCATGTGGCACCTGTATTAAATCTCTGATGTTCCCACAGCTTACAGGGCACTTGGAGGACATGTTGCAGGCTGCATATAGCAAGTTCCACATCTGGCAAACCCGCAGAATGATGAGGAAAACCTGACCTCTGATTGTTTGTCGAGGAGAGATCTAGAGAGACTTTACAATGTGGATAAATGACTTGTGAAGGCTCTATATGCCGTGAGAGGACCACAGCCCAAATGGAACATAGTTCACAAGGGCTTAAAGAGGAAATAGAGGGATGCTGGTACAACCCCAAATGTTCAACAGAGAATAACTGCATCTCAGTCACAAATAACTTTAGTTTTGATCTGTTTTCTTTGTGTTTTCTCAGTGGTTATGAGCTGTCTGCCTGTAAGGGCATAGCAGGACTTTAAAAATAGTGTAATATGACCAAACTTCAACTGAAAGTCAGACAAAAGGCTTTCGGGACAACACACTGAGAGAAAAGATGCAGGCAGAGGATGGTTGATATATTTCATTGGTGCACTGAGCAGGAAAAAAAATGCTTTGAGGCACAAAACTCCCCTCTGAATACTGGGGTGATATGAAGAAGCAAGAGAAGATGCAAATATAGCAATACTGTAAAGACGTTTCACACTTGAGTGCATTGGTGTGTGTGGCTCAAAGGAAATCATCACTGGTTTATGTCTGCACTACCTGTCTGCACTGAGGACAAAATATTACAAAATTAAAGTGAGGTATTTGTTCATGCCGCTTTGTATTCAAATGCAGTATTTCACCATTTCTGTACTGACTTAAAAACCTTATTCATTACAGTTGAATTTATTCATTATGATGTGTTTGTGTGCTTCTAAACCAGCATTCAGACCGGCTGACTATCATTAGATTTTATGAGGTGTTTTGTTTCAGTTTTGTATCAGACTAATTGAAGCACCCTGAGCGGCTGTGAGGAAGCTGACGCTGCTTTCAGGAAGTGTCCCACTATCAGCTGAGTGGAGCGGTCACGGGGCGCCAGGCTGCCGACAGATACGAGTCAGGCTGACCGCTCACTTTCTCCACAAAAACCGAGGATGTAGAAAGGGCTTTGGGTGTGTTTTAGGAGGAAGCAGCGCCATAGAGAAACAGAGTTCGGACACTTCCATTGGCTCCAATAGAAAGAATGGAATGCGGAAGTAACGTCGGTCATGGAGCTCTCAATAGTTCCAAACAAAGCCCAGACGCCAATAGTTCCACCATAGAGCGCTGTTCATTATCGCTGTTTCGGAGCTATTTTCTAATGTAAGTTGATGAAATGACAACATTTTTGACACTGTGAAGCGTTAGCTGACTACTCTGTACCAAAATAAATCAGTAGTGATTTTTCTTGTAGCCAGTTTTAGTAAATTAATCGTGTCAACCGGCTAGTAATATGTTTAGCTGAAGCTAGCTTGTTGTTAGCGGCAGGTCTGTGTGTGTTACACTGGCCCCTTTCTGTCTAATTCAGCTTTGTAAATATCCAGAACTTTTTGAAATATTTATCTTTAGAGTTTGATAAATTGTTTGGTGATTTTCTGGATTTAAATAAGTTCTAATCAGACACAAACATGTACGTGTAAACTTTAGGCTCCAACTCAAAGGAAAGTTTTTAACTTGTTGCTGTCAGGTCTTTACCTCTTTTAAAATCGTTATTGAATTATCTCAACTACATAAAAAGCATTTAGCATTTAATGGGTTAGTGGTTGACTGGTTCATGTCCAGTTTAATTGTTACTTGGACCTATTGATCCTTTACAGACATAAATTTCTGCATAATGGTGATATTATCAGTGAAGAAAAATGTAATTTTGAACATGAGTTAATTATGTATTGTTTTTCAGTTAAACCACATGAGGCTGACTTCAATGACCTGCTGAACCGTGCTACACACTCAGGATCAACTCAGT
>SSNR01000001.1:2059484-2095140 GCA_006937965.1 Callopanchax toddi
GGGGGGGGGGGGGGGGGGGGTACACAAATGATTCAATTACCATTAATCATCACCAGCTGTCAGTGTAATAGAAAAGCTGTAAATGGCTGCAGCTCTTGTACTTTTATTTTTTATTTTTTTATTGCAAATGCTAACATTTTAATTTGGGGATATGTACATTTGCAGTGTGCCATTTTTTTTTTAAGGTTTACAAAATTAGACACAATCTGATGCATGAATTTGGTTCAGACAAATTAGCTACAGCGTATCCAGGTAAAATAGTAAAAGGCTATCCGATACTAAGGTATAGGTAATGATTACTAAGAATGCAGCAAACTCACAGTGAGCTCTTTCTAATGAGAAAACTCACCCAACTCACTTTATATATAAAAAAAAAAAAAAAATCAGGTATGTATGTATGCAACATCCAAGTTACATCAGCTAACAGGACAAAGATCAGGGATTGTCTTATCTTGAGTAACAGAAGCTTTTCACGCTCTTTAAAAGGGTCCAGTTTATGTGCTCACCTTGACTTCCTCCCATAGTTTAAATCAGTGGTTTTTGCACAAGTTAACCCTCCTCACTCAAACTTAACAGTGGAGTGCTAACTAATTCAGTCAGAACTGACTGCCACCTCTCACCTCCTTCTAAACTACTTTGGCAGCTAACGTAAAGCTGAGATGCACTTGTTTTGTGTCACACTTTTAAATTGTGTTATTTAGTCATTTGTTGTAATGTCTCCATGACTTTTACTGTACAGTTGATCTAATAAGCCACAGCTTTAGTTTTACTTCTGCTTTCTCATGACTTTATGTGAAACCATAACAAATGAATCCAAGCCAAACTGGATTGTTCAGTTATTGTTTTTACTGCTTGCACTGAGTTGTGATCTGTCAAAATTGTTCTACCACTGCAAAATAAACATTTATAAAACGATGGTGGTACATCAGAAGTTTACATGTTTTTGTCCTCATAAGAAAGTTTTAAGAAACATTATGCTCTGTTTAGAATATTTTTTGTCTCAATCATGGATAAATCACTAAACGTTACTGAATTAAAATCTGTCTGCTAGGGTGTAACTTCTTACACAACAGTGTAAAAGTAAAGTCATGACTGATCAATTTAGGAAGGGAGGTTCACTTGTGAAAGTCATGTGCTGCCTCTCGGCTAAATACCAAGTTCCTAAAATGTATTTTTCAATGCTCTACTGACTCCTGTTCTTGTGTTTAGTTGTCGTTGGATCACTGGTGAAGATGCCTCCGATACCAGCTGTTCCAGAGAACCACAACCTTGTCCTGGGAGAGTTCGACTGCCTCGATCCACTTCTTTCTGCTCTGCGTTTAGACTCAGGCAGGCTCAAGGTAGGCTCTGCCATCACAGATGTTACCTTCTAACATCCTTGAATATCTTTTACAGTTAGTAGAAAGTGAAAATGTATCCACAAACGTTATTTCTAATCTCCTATTGTGATAGATGTGGGTGCATCAAATAAGATAATTATGATGTAAGAAATAAGTTTGAACAAAAGATTAATTGATGCATCTTCTTGATGTGTTTCAGTGTACTTGTCTGGCAGTTTCAAGGAAGTGGCTTGCATTAGGGACATCAGCTGGAGGGCTGCACTTGATTCAGAAAGAGGGCTGGAAACAGAGGCTCATCCTCACTCACAAGGTGTGGCTAAAGCCCCGTTGATCTGCTGATAACTGATGCAAATGAATATTTAATGACTTTATATGACAATTTATTCTTCACTGGACTCTCTTCAGGAGGGATCTATCACTCAGGTGGCATGTTGCCCTCATGATGAAGATTTTATTGCAGTAGCAACAAGGTCAGAGTTTGTCCAAGAAGTTATAAAATGTACATTTCTCTAGTTTTTTTTTTTCTATTTGTTGTACTGCCTGTATTGTTCATGGTGGTCTGTGCTCCTCCAGTCAGGGTCTGGTGGTTGTGTGGGAGCTGCAGCTGGAGCGACGCGGTCGTCCAGAACGAGTCAGCGTCTCATGGGAGCACAAAGGCCAAAACATCACCTCACTCTGCTGGGACACTGGAATACTCAGGGTTTTTGCTGGGGATTCCGGAGGCAAAGTGTCTTATTTGCGGGCAGGATCCTCAAAACTGGGCAAGGTGCTGACAGTGAGAAGTTACAGTACAGAAGCTAAGATGTGCAGAATATGTAATTAGGGGGTTTTCCATGATGTGATTTTCTATCTCGTCTCCAGGGGACAGCGTTTGTGATCTTTCCCATCCAGACCATCACCACTGTTGACTCAAAAGTGGTTCAGCTCGGGTACCAAGATGGTCGCCTTCTTGTGTCATCTCTGAGTCGTTGCTACCTCTGTGACACCGAGAAGTGAGTACCCGTGAAACACCTGCTGCGTTGTCTCTGGAGTAGATTTAGATCTACTTTGAGGGTCCACAATAACTGCCAGTTGTTCCAGCCTTCAGTGGTTGAATATTTTTTCTGCCTTCAGGGAGAAATTCTGGCGTGTTGGCAACAAGGAGCGTGACGGTGAATACGGAGCCTGCTTTTTCCCTCAGAACAGGGGGCTGTCAGTGGGCCAGCCCCCGCTGCTGTACTGCGCCCGGCCGGGGTCTCGAATATGGGAGGCCAGTTTTAATGGCGACGTTCTGAGTACTCATCAGTTCAAGCAGCTACTGGCGTGTCCTGCTCTACCTCTAATCACCTACAGGTAATTTGTGTTGTTGTTTATGGGTCTAATATAAAAGTCAAGACTCATAATTTGTCTTTTCTTTTTGCAGAAATGAGCCAAATTACAATCTAGCGCAGAAGAATCCACAGTCACTTGCTTTTCCTAAACTACTGTATTTTGGGTAAAGTAAAAAACAACTTCTAAATATGTTACTTGAACTGTTGCGCTGCACGTGACCCCATCAGCTGACTAAGTTGAGACTTTATGTATCAATGCAGAGACCAAAACCTGCTGACTTGGACGGATTCAGCCATTTATATCTTTACACCTCAGAATGGACAAGTTCTGCTGTGGACAGAAGTTAAAGGTATGCGTTTCTTGCCTGAATTTCAACAAAAACCTTCAAAATGAACAAATATTTGAGTAAATTCTGAAAGGACCAGGGTGAAAAACGTTTGATAATCCAGTCATATCCCTGAGTGTTTGTTTTTCTGTCTAATTCATCTTGTTTTGCAGACTTGGTTGATGTTGCCGTCCACCGCAGTGAGCTGTTCTGTCTCCATGGCAGCGGGCGTCTGTCCCATCTCTCCCTGCTGACTGCAGAGCGCTGTGTTGAGCGGCTGCTGCGAAGGGAGTCTTGGACTCTTGCTGCTGCCGTCTGCTGTATGTTCCAACATGCAGTCACTACCAGCAGGGTAAGATGGCAGCTGATCGACCTCACCTTTGTGCACAGTTTAATTCACATTGGGGGTTTTTTGTCTCAAGGATTCTTTATATTCTTTTAATCCTATGTGATCAAATATGAAGCCTGCTCTGTTGAAAAACAAGATGTGATGGATAATCATACTATTCATACAAAGATAATAAAAGAGCACCTTAGTAAGCAACTCAAATACTTTTATTTTGGAGTCCAAACTATTATCTGGTATGTGTTGAAAGTTTAGGCGCTACACAATAGAATGCATCAACAGGTTAAGAATCAGTTGTTTTCACCAGACGTCTCATATTGTGTGAATTAATGGATCTTTCCTTTTTAATTCAGTCCAGGAAGTCCGTTCCTCTCGACCGCCTCGAGCACCTGAAGTCTCAGCTCAGTTCCTTTAATCACCCGGAGCTGATCAGCCAGCTGGAGGAAGTGATTGCAAAGCTAGAGCCACTAGACTCTGCATGCAGCAGCCGCAGAAGCAGCATCTCCTCACATGTAAGAAGAAGAATCCTTATGTGGTTAATTTGAAGATTTTCAGGCAAACTGATGCACGTAGATCATAGAAACTGACTTTACTTTTTACTCTGGTATATTTTATTCTTGCTTTAACAAACATTGAGCACAAACATATCTTCACTCTTAACTTTCACTCACGATTAACTAAGTCAGATGAGTTGCTAAATTCTTTTCCTAATAAACACATACATTATATCTTCAGATTTAATTATATGGCAGCAGGAAAGATTACAGAGGCAGATTTTTAGCTAATGAACCAGTTTTCTGCTGTCATTCTGAAATCACATGTAGCGAATGAGTAAAGTGATGTCAGATGTGTTCATATCTAGGAGAGTTTCAACGTTCTGGACTGTGGAATCTATCGGGTGATCAGCCGCAGAGGAAGCCAGTCTGACGAGGAGACAAACTCCCTCATCAATCATTCCACGTCGGAGGAGGAACGGCTCAAAGAGTTCAGCTTCGTGCAGGAGGAAGACCAGGTGGATCATGGTGAGAAGCAGGCTACACGCTGTAGCACTGGGTTGGCATTAATGATATACCTAATTTTCATTTTATGAGAAGTAAAACTTTTTTGAACCCTTTTTAGATTTTTCTCATAGTTGTAAAATGTTTGTTTTTATGGGTATTTTCTGGACTTATTTGCTTAAATGTGTTTAACATTTGTTGTACAGAGTATAGAGTAACAACATCCTGCTGCTCTGTATATATAAGATTACAGTGTTTAGAGTCAACATAGTTTTTTCTAATAAATTTCATCAATATATTTAATCTACAAATACTAAAACGTGTCACATTTTGTCTTGTTTCCTTATCTTCTTGTTAATTTTCTCTTTTGCTTTCTTATTATATAAATGTGTCTGAAGCAGCACTAAACTTCCTTCCAGCCTCTGATTTCAATGGTAAAAAAGAGTGAAGTTATTTTCAGTTTAACTTTTTTTTTAAAAAGACATCAAAATTACATTTAAAACACAAAAGCTGAATTTATTGGTAACATTTTACCTGTTCAAACTGACTGATGATAATTGAACTCTTTTACTTTCCTGTTCTGATTAAAAACCTTTAATCACACGTTGCTTTGCTGACTCATCACTGGATTCGTTGTGAGCAAAGCTGAATGATCACTCTGATAAATGATTTGCTTCACAAATACAACTTTTGCAAAATGATTGACCTCAAGTTTCCTATCTGTTCCATTGCATCACACATTTGTCACCATTTTGGTTCTGTTTTCTTGTGTTGTGCAGCATTTGATTTAAAGTCTCTTCACAATCTACAATCTCCCCCTGCTTGCATTATGTCCACTGCCTCTCATCATCGTTTTCCTCCAGTACTCCATCCATCTGTGTTTTTCCTCCCACTCCTGCCCCCCATCTTTACTCAGATCCACAGAGCAGCGAGCGTGTGGAGGCTGATCGATCAGAGCAGGGTCTGCCGTTCCACCTGCCGCTCTCATTCCGCCCCAAACCCCCCCGCATCGCGCTGCAGGCCGTCAAAGACAGGTGAGTAAAGACGTAAAGATGGAATTCACCAGCAGTCACCTTGCTGAAGTTCTATATTGTAGTTTGTACTTCTTTTATCACGTTCACCATGAAGGGTGAAACTAAAATGCAGCTGTGCTTTCAGGTGACTTACTTCCTTTTTCCACTAAAATCTACACCATGTATTGATAGAATTTCATTTTCAAACATCTCATTTTGTGTCTGAGCATCATTATTTTGTCCTCCACTGTTGCGGCTGTTCAGCTTATCGTCCTGGTTATAAAAACGGCTAACAAAGCTTTATTGGTCAATAGTTATTTTAATGTTTTTCATTTGTTGTAATCATCAGTGTTTCTAGTTTCGTCAAGAAGACGACAGAAAAGATCAACACTCTCCAGATGAACTCTGAACTCCGACAACGACCTGAATTCAAAGAGTGTGGACAAACTGACGCCGTCTCCAACACGACGTCATACTCGGAGGAAACGGAGATTGAGTAAGTACAAATCTTTAAAGAAGTTGACTATAACTAGAAAAAGGTCAAATCTGACACCATATGTGGTGTGATGCTGTCACAAATCAGGTTTTATTCCACCAAAGAGCTTCCAGTGCTAGAACAGAGCTGGTTCTACGCGGATCACAGGGTCTCCAAACGGATGTCTTAATACCACAAGTCTAGTTTAGAAACACAGTTTTAAACAAGTCTGTGTTTGTCTTTATTGATCAGCTGTTATCAATGCTGCCGTGAATAGGAGTTACACATAATGTATAAAGCAGGATTTATAAACAGCAGCTGGTGATATTAAAAGAAAATGTTTATAAATGTTGTTTCAACCCATTTATGAAGTCAAATAAAAACAGCGACCGTGATGGCAGCTCAGTGTAGTGTTCTGACTCACTTTAACTACATGAAAAGTGATTTATTTTAACACAAAAACTGCAGGAGAGTTCATGTTATTCCACTACTAATTTGACTTTTCAGGTTAAATTGGAGCGTTTTGTTTTAAATTGAACAAAGTAAAAGTGTAACTAACCCAGAGATGCTCACAATGTTTTCATTGGTTGTTTGTCTCCTTGAGCCCGCCTCCTGCTCTGCTCCTTATAAAAGTGCGTCTTTCCTCTGGCATAATTAAGAGTTGGTGCTGAGACGGCACCAGTTTGTCAGTACTGGAGTCTGAGCTCTCAACCGTAGAGAGCTGATTCTAAACGAGCACTGGTTTATGACTGGAACCCATTTGTTGGGGATAAAAACCAAAAACAAAAGATGAGGGATTTTTTTCTTTAACTTTTTTTTTTTTATGTTCCAGTAAAAGTTGACCAGATAAAACCACTTTATCTTTACAGGTTTTACAGTGAAGTATCAAACCCAGAGGCTGACATGCAAGAACTACGAACAGCAACAGAGAAAGCTGTGTAAGATGTGTGAAATATTTTATTTAGCTGTTTGCAATAAACACTAACTGGCACTTTTTTCTTATTTGTATATTTTCTTAATATCAGTTCACAGATGCAAGATCCTTTGGTGCTACTTGATCCAGTCTGCCTTGGAGACGCTCTGCTGGAGTGGCTGCCCGTGCTTGAGCGAGTACTAGGACCTGCTGACCTCAGGTCAGCACCAACAACTGATTCAAACCTGGATGGATCAGGAGAGGACAAGTGGGAGAAAGACTACCTTAACCCCTGCACAGACCAGCATGAACCCATAGAGGTTGTTACAAAAGAGACAAAAGACTCTTCTGAGCTTGGAGAAAAGCAGATCCAGTGTGAGAACCAGAAGACATTAGACTCTACTGAAAATGTTACTTCATGTGGGATTCCCCCAGAGCCTGTCAGAGTGGTGTCCCCTACATCCGTCCCATTAGATCTATCAGCTGATCTCACTGAGCTGGCCATTCTCTACACAGAGCTGAGCTGCTTCAGGACCCAGAACAAATCTCTGGGATGTTCAGTTTTCCTGCGTCGCTACTTCTTTCTGCTGGACCAAGAACGTGTGAGAAGAATGTGTGTGTTGTGTTATCGGACACAGCCGGACATGATGAGCTCCTTCACCGAGGCCATGCTGGGTCAGAAATTGATCTTTTAATGTGATTGTAAAAAAAAAAAAAACACTGTAGGTTGCTTAATTTCTCATTTTTTCTACCAAGAAAAAAAGGACAATCACTTAAAAGTAATTTGTCAAACAAATTCTACTTTTCAAAATAAGTAGGCAAAACAGAGATGGATATTTAAAGATGTTTCAGTACAAATCTTTAATATTAGATCTATTATGTTAGAGAATAGATGTGTAACCATTTAACTTATGAGCAATGAACACTGAAGACCTCAAACTGTTAACTAACACTGAATCTTTGACTCTGTTTTTCTTCAGAACTCACTCAGTCCAGCAAAGTGGTAGAGGTTATTCAGAAAGGTGATTTGCTGAAATCTCTAAGGAGTCTGAGAGAGCTACAGGCCTGGGGTGCACCTCACCTCCTCGCTCACCTGCACAGGTTGGCACCTTCTACCGTATCAACACTCTGATGTAGTTAGTGTGACTACTGGTTGATACTGAATTCAAGGAATGTACATTCAGACAGGGATGCTGGAAAACCTTTTAATATTTAAAATATTAATTTATTATCCAGGCTCTATGAGAAGCACGGCGAGGCGGCTGTACGCTTGTTTTCCCAGTTTTATCCCACAATCACCCCTGCTGATGTAATGACCATGGCTCAGCAAAGCCACTTCCTGCCATACCTGGATAATCTGGTCCAATCCAGAGCTGAGGAACACAGGTACATATTCAGACTAGAGTTAATATAAAACTTTTCTTTGTTGCAAAACTTATGGGCATTGTCTTCCTGTTAGGTTGTCGTTTCTTCAGTCCCTTCTTGAACCTGAGTCACTTAGACAGGACTGGCTGGAGCTGGCTCTGACTCACGACGCTCCTAAACACTGTGACACTCTGATTCCTGATGGACAGCCCAGGTGTTATACTGTCACATCATTTTTAAAAATTACTTGCATTTTGTTTTTTAAATAATTTCTACAAATGTATGCAGGCATGTGAAGTACAAATTAATGAAGAATAACTAAATGTGTGTCCTGCTGCAGGTGGCACTCCCACTGTTTCAGTTGGGGTTACAGGCGTCTTTTGTCTTTGCTCATTCATCTTCCTGCTGACTTAACATCTAAGGAGAAGATGGCTGAGACCTGTCGAAGTCATGGGTATTTTTGATGTTTTCTGTTAAAAAAATCATAATTTTGTTTCTTTACAGCAAACAAACGTTTAAATTTGATGTGTCTGCAGGTATTGGTCAGGCTACCTCTACTTGTGCAAAGAGCTGCAGCGTCGCCCTGAAGCGTTCTCCACCATCTGTCAGCTGGATGACATCAGCCTGCTGGAGGAACCTGAGGGTAAAACTTCCCCTCAAAGATTTAAGATGATTAAGAGAGTCGGTAAAAGAAACAAAGGCTCAGCTTGATGCTAATCCAGTGAACATAACTGATCCTACAAGTAGTTTAGAAGAGATGCATTTTTACATCAGATACCAGGTAGACATCAGTAGCAAAAAAATGGCAAATAGACATAAATAATTAACAGATTAAACATAATCAGGATTTTAACACCAGATGTGATCTGACTCCCTGTTTTGCTCCAGGCGTTGAGCCTCAGACTTTAGATGAGTGGAAGCTCCTGATCCTGCTGTCTCAGCAGCACTGCAGTGTGGCAGATTCTCAGCAGGTCACTGATATGAACGGGAGCAGCTTGACCAATGGCTCAGCAGACTGTGAAGGGAAGATCAGCCCGGAGAGTCTGACCCTCATGTTGGCTCGGAGAGCTGGGCCTGACCGGGCCCTAGCGGTGCTGCAGGAATGTGGCGTGCAGCTGGAGCTTTCTCCTCACTCCAAACTGGTGTGTGAACTCCTGAGAGTCGCTGAGAAGAGGCAGAGGTGGGTCAGTCTGGTTGCAACAAAACAAATACTTGTAGGAAGAATCAGAAGAATGTGAAGCTGTGATTTTAGAAGTAGAGAACAATAAATGTCATTTAAAAACATCTAGTGTTTTCATCTCATGATTTTCAGGATCAGTGTATGGAAGAAACATTCTGAAGAACATATATTTAAAATCATTTGTGATGTGCTTAGACTGTGTAAAAATGAGAATACTCATTCGATCCATCAATTCTTCCTAATTTGTCTGATTTAGCTGGAAATGCATCAAATGCTCATCAGTGGTTTGAAGATTGAGAGGGCTTTCTTGTTGATTAAAATCTGTTAGAAATGTCTTGATAAGTAGAATTTGTAACTGTCCTAAAACAGCTTAGTCTTCAAAGTTTATCTTTTATCTTTTTGTTTTTCAGAGCAATAATCCAGACGATGCTGGAGCGCTGCGATCGCTTCCTCTGGTCTCAGCACGCCTAACTCCTGATCAGAGCGTCCATCATTAACAGACACTTTATGTAAGACGTCACACTAACTGCTGTATGAGCTCTGACTTCCATTTATTCACTGTGATTTCCTTAAAAAAAAAAACATTGCGGTACATGCCTACTAGTAAGAGGTGCTTTCTGTTTGTTGATTTTATAAATATTTTTGTGTGTATTTAAATTACTAAGTATTTGTCTAATAATTCAGATTTATGCTTCTGCATGCACAAGCAATAACATATCTTATTATAGTCGTTTTAAAGACCAAATAAATCTAATTGTTCTGCCTTGACAAAAATAAAGTGAAATAATAAAGTGTAATGTTCTGACCAGGTATTATGTTAATAAAAGCTGAGTTAATTTTATTGTTTTGTTTTTTAAGATTAAATGATTTCAGAAAGCATGATAATAATGACAGATCAAACTTAAGGAAATAAACTTTTTTTATTATTGTCTTAATGAGAACAGATGTTTTCTTCTAACATAAGAAGATGAATAATGTAGGTCAGCAAAGACAGTAATAGTGAAATGAGGTCAGTGGCTCATTTTGATGCTATCACACACCTGGAGCATCAAAGAGCTGAGGTTGGACCAAAGAAAGACTTGTTCCCTCACATTTGACTTTTAACAGCTCAAACTGGACACGGCCTCGGACTTTAATTTAACATGACCTTTATGGGTTCTATTCTCTTTCTTTGCTCATCAGTATTTCCCACAAATCCCTGCTTCCTTCATCTTCCACCTGTCTGTGTCACTGGCACAGGGGTGATCTGATTAAAGCCGTTGGCACCGCACAGACACACCTGTATGGGGAAAATACCTGCTCTGTCGCTGCAAAATGAGGTTAACTTGTCTAAAAAAAGTAATAAAATTCTTGAACTTGTGACATTTCAGCTGCCTCTGACTCATTCGGTCTGCTATTTAGAGGTTCTTTTGTGCAATTATTGAATTTATTTGGAACGTGTGTTTGATGGAGGGACTTTCATCATGGGCAAGAAGAGAGATCTGAAAGGTTATTAGGTCGAGGCAGCGAGTCAAGTGTTTGATGTTGCTGTCACCAGAAGGAGCGATAAGGGGGATTCTGCACATACCTGTTGGACTCAGTACTGGTGTATACATAGCAACCCCAACACTTGGAGCAACACACTTAAACCTGCTGCCTCCCAGGATGAGTTGGAGTCGGCGCTGCTGAAAGATGCTGTGAGCCTTGTGAAGATTTAACAGTTTACAAACTCTAGATGGATGCACTTATGGTGAGTTTCTCCTTTTATTTTCCTCCCTGGTTCAGATTTGTCTAAATGTTCACTCTGATGTCTCGTTTTAGTCTCTGGCTGCACTTGCTCTGGTCGTGTTCTTCCTCCCGGAACATGCATCGATAAGCAGAGGATTTAACACTTCAGGTAGGATTTCTGTGATTACTAGGTGGAAAAGAACAGGAATTATTTGCTCTGATTACAACTTTTGTCCTCAGGAACTGTGTATTTGGGTTCTATGTATGTTATGGAAGCTCTTCAGAGAGCGACTGAGCTGACTGATGCAGCTTATGCACGCACAAGTGAGAGGTATAGATTCTAGAATAAATCTCACTGTAAAACATAAACCATTCAGATGTTACTAAAGGCAGAATGCTCAACTTTTCCAGGGTGAAGAAGACTTTGTCTGAAGGTGCCCTGAAACCCAGTGACCTGCTGGCCCAGTTTAAACAAATTGAAACCAGAACCAGGACTCAAATCCAGGCTGCTGAACTTCTGGACAACACAGTGGAGCTGATCCGAGAGATGGTCTACACCAGCACTATGACGCAGCCCAACCCTTACGGTACTGAACAGTTTCACCTGTTTCTGTGGGTCAGAATATTTCTTTTCCTTTAAATTGAGATCACAGGAGTTTAGGAAAGACGAATGATCTAATCCTTCTGATATGACATCACCTGTTTACATGTCCTCAGAGCTGCTGGGTGAAGGCGATGTGGAGAACCTGCTGCAGGTGTCTGGCTGCTCTGCTGAGCTTCAAACACCCTCCTGTCAGTCTGACTGTTTGTCTGAGCGCTACAGGTCCATCACAGGCGAGTGCAACAACAGGTCAGCTGATCTACAAACATCCAGCAGCTGGACTGTCATTTGTGAAGTTTGCTGTCGGGTACCTTTGACTGTTGTGTGTCATGTCCAGACAACATCCAAGATGGGGGGCAGCAAACATCCCGTATTCCCGCTGGTTGCCTCCACAGTATGAGGATGTGTGGGGGATGCCCAGAGGCTGGGATCCTGAACACACCTACAACAACATCAGCCTGCCTCCAGTAAGAACCCTGCAGCATCTCTGTCCATCCAGCTGCTGTGACCTCCACCAATCCTCAACTTGTTTGCTGTTCAGGTCAGGCTCGTGTCACAGGAAGTGCTGTTCACTCACAATGATCAGATCTCTGTGGACTCCACTCTGTCCCACCTGCTGGTGGACTGGGGTCAGTGGATAGACCATGACATGTTGCTGACGCCTCAGAGTCCCAGTACAGCTGCCTTCAAGACCGGAGCTGACTGCAGCCGCAGCTGCAGCCGAGACTCGCCCTGCTTTCCCATCCAGGTGAACTTTACCGTTCTTCGAATGCATTAAACAGACTTTTATCATTTTAAACTGTTTGTGACCTGAAATCCCTCCTGTATAGTGCTCACAGATTTTTGTTGTTGCTTAAAGTAAATGTGGAATAATTTTAGAAGGATTTGATTTGTCTGCTCAGGAATTAAAATGCAAACATCTGTTTTCCAAACTGACCCTCCCAGATCCCACCGTCTGATCCTCGTAACGGTGTGCAGAGTTGCATGCCTTTCTTCCGCTCCGCTCCCAGCTGTGGTGCTGGAGTTTTGCCTCATCACCACCGGGAGCAGCTCAACGCCATCACCTCATTTGTAGATGCCAGTATGGTGTACGGCAGCTCCCCCAGTTTGGCATCTGCTCTCAGAAACCAGTCCTCTCCTCTCGGCTCCATGACCCTCAACTCCCAGTACTCAGACGGGGATCTGGCCTACATGCCTTTCCTGCCTCGCCAGCAGGTTCACCTGGACCCCTGTGGCCCCCGTAACACCACCTTCTCAGAAGCATCAAACAGATCTTCACACCAGGAAAACTCCACATCATGCTTTCATGCTGGTGAGTGAGTGAATGTAGTCGTCCACTCAGCAGCCTGTGGAGCGAGTGATGCTCAGAGTTCATGTTTCACAGGTGACTCAAGAGTCAACGAACACCTGGGACTGATTGTTCTGCACACGCTGTTTCTTAGAGAGCACAACCGGCTGGTCGAACAGCTGCAGCTTCTCAACCCCCACTGGAGTCCCGACACTCTCTATCAGGAAGCTCGCAAGATCATCGGAGCTATTCACCAGGTGTCAGCAGCAGATCCAGCTCAACGTTCTGTCATCCCATAGCCGTTTCATCACTCTTTGATGTTGGTTACTTTGTTAGATCCTAACGTGGGAGCACTACCTGCCTCGTGTTCTTGGTGAGAGCACCATGTCTCATCTGATGCCTCCCTACCAGGGATACCACCCTAATGTGGACCCGAGCATTGCTAACGTGTTTGCCACAGCTGCATTTCGTTTTGCCCACGTCACCGTGCAGCCAGTGGTGAACAGGCTGGGACCTCAGTACACCTTTAATTCCACATACCCCCCGCTGCCACTGCATCATTCACTGTTTGCTTCTTGGAGGGTCGTGCAAGAAGGTAAATGTTACTGTTCTAAAATTCCACGTGAACTTTTCTGCATCTTTCTCAATTTCCTTTTGTTTTTTTTCTTTTAGGTGGTATTGATCCTGTGCTGCGCGGCCTGTTGCTGTCTCCAGCCAAGCTGCAGACTCCAGATCAGATGATGGTGGAGGAGCTCACAGAAAGGCTATTTCAGGCACAGGGAGGAATGCCCCTGGATCTTGGGGCCCTTAACCTCCAAAGGGGTCGAGACCACGGCCTACCTGGTAACACAAAGCAGAAACTATTTGTCTGACCATCAACAGTCTGTGAAATGTCAACAACTTAGATTGATTTCTGCTTCCTTCAGTCTGTTTTGTTGTTCAGATTACTATCAAACATTTCCCCTTAAAGGAATTTGATCAGCAGAACAATAATTCATTAAGACTGAATTTATTTTCATCGATCAGGTTACAGCTCATGGCGGAGACTCTGTGGTCTCTCTGTTCCCAACACCACGTCAGATCTGGCTGAGATTTTGGGGAACTTCACTTTGGCTCACAAGCTTCAACACTTGTACAGGACTCCACACAACATCGATGTGTGGGTGGGGGCCATATCTGAGCCCGCCCTGCCTGGAGGCCGGGTGGGACCGCTCCTGTCCTGCCTCCTAGCCAGACAGTTCAGAGCTCTGAGAGACGGAGACAGGTAGAAC
Organism: Callopanchax toddi; assembly: GCA_006937965.1. Lineage (NCBI taxonomy): Eukaryota > Metazoa > Chordata > Actinopteri > Cyprinodontiformes > Nothobranchiidae > Callopanchax > Callopanchax toddi. Next base: position 2,073,618 of record SSNR01000001.1, read on the forward strand.
TAAAAATGACGTGTGTATTTTTGATGGTTTTGTAATATAAGTGAAATCTTTAAATATTGTCTGTTAAGGTTTTGGTGGGAGAGGAAAGGAGTGTTCACAAACATCCAGAGAAGACATCTGCACGCCGTCTCTCTGTCCCGCATCATTTGTGACAACAGTCACATCACCCACGTCCCGGTGGACCCGTTCTCACGCACTGAAAACCCAAAGGACATGCTGACCTGTTCCCACCCACTCATTCCTCATCTTGACCTCAACCCCTGGAAAGAACCAGACTCAGGTGAGGAAAAGGGAAAAGATAGGGTGTCAGAATCAGATTCTTTTTGTTTTGTGTTTTTTAAATGACGTCTCTCCCAGATCCCAGCTGTGGTCTGATACCCAGGATTCAGTCCGGCTACTCTCTACTCTGCAACTCTGTGATTCTCTATCAGTGTCACGCTGGTTTTCAGCTGCTAGGCTCTTCGTCGGTCCGATGTGATGCAGTCAGCATGCAGTGGAGCTCCCCTCCCCCAACATGTGAAGGTACAGAGCTCAGGTCCTGTCATGTGATGGGAATGTTGGCCATATTAGCAAAGCAAAGAAACAAAAATACAAGTCTTGTTTACGATAGCAGTCAAATGGATCATTTCACTAAAGACTAGTGAAACAGATGTTTGTCATGTTTCATAATTTAGTTTAAATGTGAAAATGTGTTTTTTAATTATGTCTCAAATCGTAAAATATGTTCATATCATTGTGATTTCTGTCCCTCAAAGTTGAAACATATCATCCTGATCTGTCTGCAGATATTGATGAATGTAGAGAACTGACCTCTCCTTGTCCACAACACCTGGAGTGCTTTAACACAGCCGGCTCTTTTATTTGCTCAGGTTGGTTCAGGACCATTTGAAATGCATAACACACATTTATCTGGTCCAGTTCTTTTAGTGGTTTCTGCTTTGATCCAGAACCCTCCTCGCCGTCTGCTGCCTCCGTTGTTGCAGCCGTGATGGTGGTGATTGTTGGTGCGGTCCTGCTGGTTTTGGTCGCCATCTATTATCAAAGGTGAGTCGATACAGGCAGAGAACCATGTACACATCGTATACCAGTATTAAATTACTTGGGAGTAAAAGCAGAAAAATCATTTACACTATTGAGACGTCATTCTATTTCATTTTTGAAATATACAGCAGCTTTAATGTTTAATAAATGAATTTTTCTTACAGATATTTTTCCAAGACAGAAGAGTTGATCTCTGCTGAACATTGCCAGAGGAACAGTTGAAGCATCAACACTTTTTATTGCCTGTGTGTATTTTAACTTTTGCAACATGAAAATGGCTAAACTCATTTGTACAGATATTGAGCAGAAATTTGATGTGATGGTAGCAGAGTCATACAGACAGTAGCACATACTATGGGCACTAAGATCTGCATTCCTTCAATAAATGTTGGATCTTTATGTAAAAATATTTTAAAATCCACCTTTATTTTTTTTTTATTGGTGTGAATATCTACATTATCTGTACAATGCAGGAACTTACAGAAACAGCAGAGTTTCATACTTTAAATCACCACTAAGCCAAACAGGATCTTAGGATTTCCTCGGTGTCACGGAGAACTGATTACACACTTGTGTCAGACCGTTTTGGATCAGGGTCACCAGGTGGCTCCAGGCACTGACCTAAATCTGAAAACGAGTCAGAAACATGTTTTAAGTACCGCACTGAGATGAAATGATGACACAGATGAGGAATCAAGTTCTTTTGTGCCTCATTGGACCCACAAATAACTCAGTACACAGATGATAATCCATCAGCAGTGAGTTTAATGGAGTGTTACATATTTATCCTCAAACTCGTATGGCTAAGAGAACCAGTTATTGCACTAACAATTCATTTTTACCATCAAACTTTTTTTCTGTAAAAAAACTTAAATCTATAGTGAGGTCAATTTTCTTCATGTAATATGGCTTTATTTAGCTTTCATGCAAAATGATTTATGGCTTATTTATAGTGCCGCTTATTGCAGATGTGCACAATCGGATCTGAAACATTACATTTGACTGCAATAAAATGATTGTATTTTGTCTCTTGTTTTTAGGCAGGTAGACAAACAGAAATAAATCATGCCAAGATGGGAAACACTGGATGCGATATTTAAACTGGTATCTGGATTAAAAGTTGCACTTCAGCACAAGATGTGTGTTTAAACATCTGATTGTACTGGTGAAAATGTTTGAGGTGAGAAACCAACTGAACTCTAGACTGTTTTTCCAACAAACATTTAACAGAGCTCAAAATTCTCAACTTCATTAAATACTGTAGGACATTTGTCATCATGTGATATAACTATAGAAAGTATTTGATGGGAATGACATATTTGGATTATTTTCCTGCAGTGATACTTTGATTCATTGCATTTCAAAAAGTGGCACTGTCACAGTTCCTGCTTCCCTTGTTGACTGAGCTCAGCTGCAGGACTGATATTGTACAACCTGAACAAAACTAATCTAAGAATTGTATGACTCCAAAGGTGTGATGAGAGTTCTGCAATGCTGCTATCGTGTTGGAGGTTTCTCTAACTCTGGTCCATGAGGTAGAAACCTAACTTAGTGACTGTCATCTCTCTGCGAAGACGCATCACCTCCCAAAACATCTGCTCCGCTGGAGGAAAAAACAAAAACCCTTAATCTAAATGATCAAAATTCAGCAAAAAAATTTTTTAATGTGTGTAACTCACCATCATGTCTCACCAGACCTTGCTGAATGTACCGGATATAAGTAAAAAAGTTGCATACAGCTGTGATCTAAAAACAGGACAAAGCCCCATTTAGTGGCTTTTAACAAAAGCACCAGAAATGTTTCTAATTAAAGTAAATGGTGGTGGTTACCCGCGCTCGGCTCGATGGAGAGATGTAATAATAGTTCTCTTTGTCGCCCAGTTTGATTCGATGTCTGCAGGTTCGTGACAAACCGCTTAGTGCACATTTTCTACAAGCAGAGAAAATCAACCATCAAAACATTCCTGTTTCACCACAGTCAGTGTTTCAGAGCAGCAGACACTGAACAGGTAATAACTTTCAGAAGAAAACCGTTAGACGTTTAGCCACAGAGAAATGAGGAAGTTCAATTAATGCTGACACATGCAAGTTCCTATCTGGAGCATTAATTCACAGATTTGTTTTTCAGCTTTTAACCATCTGGATAAGCGTCGTCAGTCCATGCTACAGAAACATGAGTTAGTACAAAGCTGAAGGGGTGACTGGTTCCTGAGGAGACTTACGTTTCTACTGAAGCTCTAAAACCACTGAAGAAGAAAAAAAAAAAAAGGTTTTAAATCAGAGTGATTAGAAATGTGCTCACAGAATCAGCTGCTCTCAGAGGACAGTGTGAAACAGCAAAAGGCTTCAGAGCTGACCAGAAATTACCAGTGAGTGAGTCAAGTACAAGTACCAACTGAAGATAGAATCAATGTGTTCACTTACTTTGGACCTCCACACTCTAAAGCTGCTGCTTTAACCATCGGTAACGCTGACACTGCCACAGGCTCAATAGTCAGAGAGTTGTTTTCTACTGCCCTCTGAACCAGCTGGGACAGCTGAGAGAAACAGCAACATCAGCACATGTTGAGTTAGAAAAATAGCAGCTAGGAAGCAGTAAGTACCTCTGATCTCGTAAAGGAGAGACAGGGTCCAATGTCTTCTCTGTAAATACGACCGAGGAAGGCGGAGGACGGGTCCAGACTCGGATGTTCCTTCCACAACAAAAACTCTGCAAACAGAATGGAGTCAATCTGCAGAGAGAGAAGAGAGAAAACAGTCATCCAGTCAGTAAACTGGATCTCTGACATGCTGCTAAAACTCACCTTTTATCTTTTATTTGGAGAAATATGAATTTGTTTCCACACAGAATTACAACACAAGCTGATTCTTATATCACTCATTGTTTTACTTCAGCATTTCTTCAACCTGAAGAGAATTTTTACCCTAAAAGAGGGATCAGTACTAAATGAGGCCAAACTAGACAAGTATCAGCTAGTATCGGTGTATTTTTTTTAAAAAAAACCTGTTGTTCAAGTTCTTTTTTTTTTAATCAGTTTGGAGTGTAGTAATCTGAGATTTCAGGCTACACACAGTATGCTCTCTCTAAGTCATCTGTATCAAGGCGTGCACTTCTAATAAAACATACATTGGCACGATGGAACAAAGAAGGGTGGAGAGCATATCTTGTTCTTCCTCCACAAACAGGCTGCTATGAACAAACCTAAAGCTGAGTGAAACTTCAGCTCTGTGTTTATTAAAGTGCATCAACTAACTGAAATGACTCAGAACTGGGGAGACGCTGTTAAAGTCACCAGAACAGAACCCCTTATTATGTATTCTCCTGTTCAGAGCTAAACTGAATGATTCATCTATTCAGATCTCCTCATCCACCGCAAAACAACAGTCACCCTGACCCAGACAGGTAATCCCTCCTGCTCTCAACCCTGCTTCAGGTTATTTTGGATGCTTTACACATATCACTGGCATATTATTTTGAAATCTTTCCTCCGAAAAATCTATTTTGTATGTTACTGAGAGACTTACTAAATTCTTTGATGATTTTATTGGTCATTTTATGGCCAGAGAGAGGAAGTTGATGAAAGTCACTAAAGCTGTTTAGCTATATGACCATGCATGTTTCATAACTGTTTTTAAGTTGCTGTGCAGAAAATCTTATGTACCCAGCTCTGCTGTACTTAGTCACATTCCTACCAGGATGAATGCCTGATGTTAATCATGTTTCTCTCATGTGCAAAAGGTCCCTATAAAACCTGTTTTGATTACATCGTGTTTTTGCTGCTCACCTAATAATTGAACCTGTGTTAAAATGTGATTAGAAGTTATCACAAAACTTCTGTTGTTGATTCTCTTTATTTGTACAGCAGCCGATAAAAATTCCATGCAGAATTTTAAAAAATAAATTTAGAAAACTGCTGCATCTTCTCTGCAGGCCTGCTGGTTGTTCCTAGCAATTCTAGGTCTAAACTTTAGTTTTCAGGCCCCTCGCCTTTGGAATCAACTCCCTGCCTGGTTTTGAGACAAACAGCCTCGCCGCTTTTATTTTTAATGAGATATCTACACTGAAAAGTGCTGTAAAATAAAGTTCAACATTTATTTACAGTACCAGGCAAACTTTTGGAGCTATTCATTTTGAATATGTCCAGATATTTGACTGGTACAATACATTTAGGAATGTTTCAAAAACACTGACTATTTAGTTTTTCTTCACTCATAACATTTCTGTTCTTCAAGACACTGGAAATCCAAATATTTCTATCTGGCAGCAGCTGAGTCGATTGATAGCCGAGACTCTGCAGCAGACATTCTTATCGAGTATTCAGATTAAATACTGACGTGTTATATTTAAGAACATAACTACATCTACAAAGTAAGACATGGATGTTCTGCAACTCTTTCTGTTCAGTCTACACATACAGAGACAAGTTACTATCAGCTGATACTGGGAATAAAGATTCTGCTGTCCCAGATTTATGGTAGGGTAAAATAATTTAAAATGTTAGTGAAACATTTATGAGGCTGAAGGGAGAGGAGCTACCTGTTTGCCGTCAGAGCCAAGGCCCTGCCTCTGCGCCCGCCAGTGAGGGTCAAAGTTCATAGTGACAGACTGGCCTGGTAACAGGCAGAAAATCAGAGAGAGGAGAGCAGGAACAGCAGGCTGAGAAAGTCATCAGAAACAGGAAGCACAAGTCAGGGAGAAGTTAGTAGTGACAGAAAGAAAAATCAGCTCAGTGGAAAAGAGAAAAGTCAGAGGAAATGTTTAGATCCAAGTTACCTCCCGTTCCTCTTTAACCACAGACTGAATGGAAACAGAGGAAGGTTCAGATTTTCCAGATGAGCCTTGGAAGGCTCCGCTGGCGCTCTTGTTGCGGATGTGGCCCCCACGTTTGTGTGATCCCCGGGTGCTTGAGCCCTGCAGCTGTGGGTGCAGCTGGCGGTTAGGTGAGGAAGGCGTGGACGTCAACACCAGAGTTTTGAGCGCAGTCACCTCCGCTTGTAGGACATCAATCTAGGAACCAAACGAATGACGACAATTAGACACAAGGCTTTGATGATGACAGCAAATCACATTTAACCAGAATGAAGAAAAATAACCACACACCTTCCCTTGAGCTTCCTTCAGTTGTTTTTCTGCTCCTGCTTGTTTCACATTAGCTTCACGCACCATCTTATGAGCTTCCTGTTACAAAATAAAATGTAAAAGATAAACAAAAATTAAACAAATGATAAAATTTTGAAATTTAATACACATAGAATCCATTTTTTATAATCATGAGTCCAAACCGCTACAGAGGTCCAGCTAAATACCAGGACCTTTGTTAACAACTTTTGTAGCATCATCAGCAGCTGTCAGAGTAATCAAATACTCCGCATTGATTACTGCTGACCTCAAACAGGCTGGCAGTCAGCTCCTCCAGCTCCTGCTCCAGCTGATTCCTAACTTGAGACAGACGCTCGCACTCCTCATCTTTGAGTTTCAGTTCCTGAGATGTGAAGGAGAAAATGACAAACACAGTTTCTGAGGAAGAACGTTTGCACGGTCAGCTTTTCTCCACTTTCACACCATCTTTTTGTGCCTGTGCACGCAACAATAAAAGTACAACACCTTCTTTGCTGCATCCAGCTGTTCCCTCAGGATCTCTGACCCCTTTTCTCTTATTTCTTTTTCTTTAATCTCCAGTGAGGAGCTGCGGATCCGACACAGCTCGCCATGAGTTCTGTCTGAAGTGGGCCCGACCTGGCCTCCTCCCTCCAGTCTGGACTCCGGCTCTGGATCCAGGTCTACCAACCTTTGGAAAAACCACAAAACAATTTATGAATTCAAGTTAAATTAAAGTCAACATTGAATTTACTTATTATATGCAGTAAAAGTCTTGGGTCACCCTTCATTTCTTTATGTTCTTCTAAGTAGCCAGGCATTTAAAATGGTCTGGAGCAATGTATTTTATTACACTTTTTATTAAATCTTTGAAATATTTTCTTTGTTTGGTTTATTACATTTTCAATATAACAGTTTGTCTCACACAAAAACAATACTATTTATGCAACAGTAAACTTGAATGTTTTTTTTGACTTCATCACCAGTTAGTGAAGAGTCTTTTAAATTTGCCACATCTCCAACACAATGCTTTAAAAACATAAAAGTGACAATCAGAACCTTCTGCTCACAGTTCATCTTGTAGTTTTTACACAGCATCTGTTTATTTGAGGCTTATTTTTCAGTCTGTTTCTCAAAAAGTTAGCCGTCAGGTAAGAGGAGGCACAGGTGTGTGGTTACCATAGTGACCTTAATTAAAGACTGGCAGCAACTTTAACAGTTTTTTAAATCTTGTTTCTCATTACAGAACAAAAACAGTTTGTTTCCATTTCTTTAGTGCAATGTGTGAAAAATATTAAATATGAAATAGTTTTCTGGACAGAAAAATATTTTGCATCATTCCCATGAGATTATTAGCTGAAAAGTGTTCAGCAGTAGATGATCAACTGAAGGATGATGCATCTCTCAGCTCCTGTTTCAGGTCTTTTATGGATTACTCTTGTTGGTATAGTTCCCAAACACTGTTCATCTGATGTATATAGGTTTCTTTGTCCCTGACACATTATTGAGGTCCTCCACTTCTTTAAACAATACTGCACTATCTGCTGTCATGATCAGATACAAGGACTAGGCTGAAAAATTGAAGGAAAATACTGCAAAAGTCCAAAAAAAAAATACTTTCTAATACCTTCAGAAAACCTCATTCTACCCCAAATATTCTATATATTTAAGGGTAGCAACTTTGAATTTCAAAGTATTTTTGACTCAAATTAGATTTTTGACCAGACTTAATCAGAATATGCACACAGAGGGATCAGCAGATCTGGTACAGAATTAATATTTTTTAAGCTTTTAAAAATAAAAATCAACCAGTTGGTATTTCTGTCTCATGACAGCTTGTGACAGTAAACAATAACAGTCCCATAAAAGTCCCAGTAAATCTGGAGAGCCACATCAGGACCTCATTAGTAGATTTAGGCACCAGATTTGTTCTCATCATGCTCTACAAACTAAAAGTTGATGATTTATCCAACTGGTTTATTTGCTGATCATTCATGAAAACAGTGTGTTTCTGGGAACAACAACAGAGTTACATCATCAGCCTCAAGCTGGGACCGCGAACCACAGTTTGGTACGAGAAAACATCCACTTCTGGTAAAAGTTTATGGGGAAAACAGAGGAAAATAGTTTCAGCTTCAATGTCCTGAGCTGCAAACAATCTTCAGTAGTTTTAGCAAACTGAGCTATTAGCACTCGACCGCCCTTAAATCTTATGTCTTACCCCGACAGAGTCCAGGACAGCAGATAAACCTCCCCGGTGTCCCAGCGTCTCCTCCCAGCTCTTCTTCTACGGTTGTTTTTGTTGTTAAATCAGTAAAAGTTGAACAAAGCGAGCTAACGTTAGCTAGTTTCAGTGAAACTAATCCCAGCTGTTTCAAATCACAGCGGAGGAATGCTGACGCTGACGTAGACAACAGGAGCAGCAGCAGCGGTCCCCAAAAAATACAGAAATAAATCACAAAGTGTAACAACACTCTGTCTAACGCCTCACAGGGATAATGTTCAGTGTCTCCACGTTATTATTTTTAAGCAAGGAGACGACTTTCTCCTTCTCTTTGCCCTCCTCCTCTCCTAAAAGTCACATGACATCTCCTCCACTCCCATCTGCCAGACCGACCCATCCCGTCCTCCAGGACACAATAAACAATGTAGGGCAGATCTTCTGGCAAAAGCTTAAAGAGCCAGCGTGGCCAAAGTCTATATACCAATTTAAAGCCCTTTAACTTCACATCAAATTTAAAAATCTTTGTTCTGTACAATGAAACTTTGGAATAATCTAAGGAGGACAGATCTTTAGGTTTGATAAGAGAGCCACAATCAATAGAAATGTTAAAGCTGCTGTCAGTGGCTCATTAGGGTCACCATGGTAGCCACCAGTGGCTCATTAAAGTCATCATGGTAACCACACCTGTGTCTCTTAGGCTACATTCACACTGCAGGCTGAAGTGACCCAAGTTCCAGAGCCACAGCGCCTTGGACCGTTTAAATCTCTTTCAAAGACATATTTCTTCACGTTGGCTTTTAATACTGGATAAGTGTGACTCCAGCAACAACTTTTATTGCTTTTACTATTTTAAATATTGAATGTTTTAATATTTTTTTCTGTTTTTAAAGTTTTGTTATTTCACACAATTTATTTCACGCACTTTGGTCGACACCTTATTTTTTAAAGTGCTATACTGTATAAATAAAGTTTGAGTTGAGTAAGTCCTTTTTTTGTCCCAAATCATATTTTTATGGCAGTCTCCCATTTTTTCAACTCCAATTTGGGTCACTTTCATATGTGGCCCTTTATCCAATACATATCCAATGTTTTTCAACTTTTTACTCTGAGGGGATTTGAGAGGACACCACGTCCTATAGCAATGAGAGACAGAGTGGATGAAAGAAGACAAAAGTACCTACATTTTGATGTATAATTTGTTTATGTACAGAAATGGTAAATGTATTTATAGTGTTCTCCACTCCCCAAAGCACTGTACAACACAAACAGTCATTCACCCATGCACACACACATTTACACACTGGTGGTGATAAACTACATAGCCTCAGCTGCCCTGGGGCACACTGACAGAAGCTTGGATGCCACTGGCACCCACCAGGTCCCTCTGACCACCACCATAGGCAAGGTGGGTGAAGTGTCTTACCCAAGGACACAACGACAATGTAACCCAGCCAGAGCTGCAGACTCTACCAACTGAGCTACATGCTGCCCCAGAAAAGGTTGTGGAAGTAAGAAATTTTGTTTGCAAAATATTTTAACATTTTTAGCCTGTTTGAAAGATAATGTGACATTGTCAACTGTGTGTTGAACATTTTGTTGAAAATCTCCAAACATTGTCACACTCAAACTGCAACTGTTTAAAGAACACTTTTTAAACAAACAACAAACTTTTCAAAAAACGCATCTCAGTAAACTATAATTAACAGAACACTTTCTTTTCTTCATTTTCTGATTTACCTGAAAATCGTGATTCTAGAAGAAAAACCTTCTATAAAAGATGTAACTGTTGGTGTGAATGAGCACTTTAGCAATGGTACATTTACAGATAAAAATGGTCAGATTTTTATTTATTTTCACTTCTGGTGCATTTCTCAAAATGTCTTTTCTAGCAATATGATGCTAGTATTTTAGTAAAATGTCCTGCTTGATGTTGGGCATTACAATAATCTCCCATGTTACTCAGCTATAAATCCCATCATCATTTAGTAATAAACTGTTTATGAAACATTTCATGCCTTGTCTGAGCTCAGACTGCTGAACTGATCCCTTGTCCTCATTTCCTGTAAGACCTCCTGTTTACCTTTAAAAACTCAAAACAGAAATATGTCCTAATGTACGCCGTCCCACAGTCACCATTATACTGTCTGAGAGCCTTTGAACAACATGCTGGTACGATCAGACTTTTTTCCTCTTTGGTTTAACACTTACTTCCCAACAACACAGCGCTCCTTCACCGTGACCTTGCTGGAGTTGTGTCTGACTTCAGACACATCCGGCGTCCCAAAGAAGACTTGAGAAGAGTAGACGGCTATTCCAGACCTCCCTGTCCTGAGGACTTCATACCCAGGGCTCGAGGAGGCAGAAGACGGTGGAGAGGAGGAAATGTGGACGCTATGAATTCCCTCAAAAGCATCCATTTTTCTCTCTCAGGTGGTGCGGAGACTCATGAAAAGCTTTTACATCTCTTCAGTAAAGTTTTAGTACAGAATGGCTGTGATATCTGAAAACAGATACAGAAAAGCACCACTCTCTGCAACTTTAAAGTACAAAAAACACACAGAAAACAAGACATAACCTCTATGTTGCTCCAGCTACAATGTCAAGTTCTTTTCCTCACAGTAAGTCAGGTTAAAGGAATTTGTTTCTTTGACTTATCTAGTACAAACCTGTGGAAATGAACAACTTTAAACTTCCAGAGCAACTTAAGAAGATAAGAAAACACAGAATGTACTCACCAGATTGGATCAAACTGATTCCCGGTTGCCAGTTTGTTAATCTTAATAAAGTATTTAGCTGAGTAAACTTTCTGCACTTCACCCTGCTGTGGGTCTGCTGGTTAGACAGGAAGGGTTAATCACTAACCCCTTCTGACCAGTAACAACTCAGCTGTGCACATTTTTTCCAGTGGAGGGGGGTCACGCACAGTATCACCTGAATATTAAGAACATTCAGAAAATGAAAAAAAAAAAAGTCTTGTAGTTTAGATTTAATGAGATGTTCAGATGTTTAAACCGTGTTGGAAAACATGGATCAAACATTCCTGAGATTTGTTTCAAAGTCAAATCTAAAGCAATCAACATTCACGCCTTCAACCTGCCTATTTGTGGAAGCTCTGCGGTGCTCAGATTTGCTCAGATTAGCAGGACCTGGCCTCACAATGCAGCTTTGTTGTAGAAACAGATTATCACATCAAGTGACCAGAGGTGTAAGAGTCCCTCGCTCTGTTTTTGGTCCCTTTCCTGTCTTCAACACTTTCCCTGAATGCTGCCGTCACACATCTCCAGCAACAGGCACAAGGCAGACGGTTCCCATTTTCAGTGGTAAGTGGATCAATTTGACCTGATGTGATCAAAGTGTTAAATAAAAATCATTCATTTATTAGAAATCAGGTAGAAGAGGTTGATTTAGAAAGCGTAATTCTAGATTTTTCAATGTTGTCATAATTATGCAGGGACTGAACCTCCTGTTATCCCACTCAGTTGTAGATCAGTGACCAGGTTGGCTTTATGACTTCCAGGTTGATCCCGGACAAAGCCCATTGTGTCTCCTTCATGTTAGGCCACAAACATCCAGCAGGTTGGCCAAGAAGCACAAGCAACAATGACCGTGACATACTCCCGCAGAGTTGCTGATGCAGGTTTGGGGACCTTCTTTCACCTGCTTCTGCGATGGAAGGGCAGCATCTACAAACTGCTCTACAGAGAGCTCCTCATCTTCACTCTGCTCTACTACTTCCTCAGTGTCGTTTACAGGTAACCGCTGACAGGAGTGTCTTTAAGCTCTAATGCTAATTAATAACACCTCACAATGTAAACTTCATTATTTTCACTAATATAAATGTTTTAGTCACCTACAGCTGGACGTCTGTGAGATGAGTCACAGACAGATCAGATCTCTAGGTTTTAATGAAACATGCTTAAAATCAACTTTAGAAACAAACTGTTTTCACCTGACTTTCAAAGTACAAGTTGCTGTCATCCATAAAGCAAATACATTCTTTATTACAAGTAAGAAAATAATTACTTTTGTTTAAAACCCTAAAAGTTTATAACTTTACACAAGTACTGTTTTTAGTCAATTTATGAACCCTTCCAGCTCATAATAATGTATTTATTACAAGTTCATTTTTTAAACCTGATCTTTAGAACTAAACTCTTGAATTCATAATGGTAATTTTGGGAGGGATTTTCAAAACTGAGCATGATTTTTGACTTTATTCCCCCTAAGCTTTTAAAGTAATTTTAAAAAATTTATGTGTGGGTAAAAAATTATACATGATGCTCCTAATTGATACAGAATAGCATACACAAAAATTAAAATGTGTTGTTATTTGACATTTGTTTACTGTAAAACTTTTTTAAATTGTGATTCATATAATTTCTTCAAATACTCCATTTTCACCATGGTAGACCAGGTTTTAATTTTAAATTGTTATTAATTTAAGAAAAAATATTCACAATTTTTAAGATGTTTGAAAAAAAAAACTTTTAAAATATTTACGAGGTCCTACTAATCCTTAATAGCTCTATGGAAGAAATTAAAACAAAGCAAACAAAAACTCAGATGATAGGAGAAGAAAATCTGCAACATAAAGATTTGATAATTTGGTTTAAAATAACTCGACGTCTTCTTGTGGTCCCTTGCAATTTTGTTTTGCATCATAAAATTCTCAGAATCTCAGTGCTTCTGTGTGTTTTCCCCCACCAGGTTGGTGTTAAACACCGATCAGAAGAGGCTATTTGAGAAACTGTCCATATACTGTGATCGCTATGCAGAGCTCATCCCTGTGTCGTTTGTGTTGGGTGAGTCAAGGCAGGCTGCTCTCATGTCTAATGTGATATTTGTGCTTCTGTTATTGAACACTACAACTGAAATCTGCCATGTGATTTTGTTTTAAACCAGGTTTCTATGTGACGCTGGTGGTAACTCGCTGGTGGGGCCAGTTTGAGAACATACCCTGGCCGGACCGTTTGGCAGCATTAGTAGGAGGTCATGTTCGTGGAACTGATGAAACTGCAAGGCTGACCCGAAGAACTCTGATGCGCTATGTTAACCTCTCCGGTGTGCTCATCTACCGCTCTGTAAGCACAGCCGTCTACAAGAGGTTTCCAACCATGGAGCATCTGGTCCAGGCAGGTAGGACGTGGTGATGAAACCATTCAAACTCACTATTTATCAAACGATTTAACAGAGAAGATGAATGCAAACTCTAATCACAAACCACTTGATTTCTTTCATCTGCTCTGTTTGTTCCTCTCAGGTTTGATTACCTCAGAAGAGCTGAGGCATCTGGAGGATCTGCCTTCTCCACATAACAAGTTCTGGGTGCCCTGTATGTGGTTCGTCAGCCTGGCTCTGAGAGCTCGAACTGAAGGACGCATCAACAACGACGTGGCGCTCACAGCCATTCTCAGCGTAGGTGCTTCTGTCTACAGGGCAGAGAAACGTGAACTTGGTTTGTAAACATTTCTGACTATATATGTCTCTCCATTCAGGAGCTGAACAGTCTAAGAGCAAAGTGCATGAAGCTGTATGGTTATGACTGGATCAGTCTGCCTCTCGTCTACACTCAGGTTTTGTGAAATATAAAATAGAGGCCTTGACAGTAGTGGCAGAGTGAATTTGAGTCACTTAAAGAAAAACATCTTTTAATCAGGTGGCAACAGTTGCGGTCTACAGCTTCTTCCTGGCTTGCCTGATTGGTCGCCAGTTTTTGGATCCAGTTCAGGGATATCCTGGCCATGATGTGGATTTCTACTTGCCAGTCTTCACGCTGCTGCAGTTCTTTTTCTACGTTGGCTGGCTGAAGGTGAGTCACAGCTGAAACTCTATCTGATCCTCTTGTCTATTTTTAGACTTTATTCAAGAATCGTATTGTTTTCATCATCTCAGGTGGCTGAACAACTAATAAACCCTTTTGGTGAAGATGACGACGACTTTGAAACCAACTGGCTTGTTGATCGTAACTTGCAGGTGTAGATCTGAACCAAAATATTTGACTATTAAAGATAAAGACTGTCTGGTTGACGTTAAAGTGTTTTTAAATTTTTGCTTCAGGTGTCTTTGTTGTCTGTGGATGAAATGTATGACAGCCTGCCACTAGTTGAGAAGGACATGTACTGGAACGAGTCAGAACCAGAACCTCCCTACACTCCTGCCAGTGCTGAACATCGTAAACCATCTTTTATGGGATCAGCACTGGATATCAGGTAAACTGTAGGTTTTTTTTTTCTAGAAAACGTTTGTTGAATATTTGACATGTAGATAACCATCTTGCTGATCTTCACCAGCGTTCCCAAGGAAGAGATGGAGTTTCAGTCCAACCTGGAGCAGATCAAAGAAAATGAAGAGGCCAACTACTCCACCCCATTGCTTGGGGGGTTGGGCCGTCTTTTAGGGGTCCAGTCCCCTCATTTTCCACGCTCATCCAGAGTGTCTTTACTGCGTCGCCGCCCAGGAGCTCCACTAAGCCGCTTCCCTCTTTATTTACACCCAGAAGGACCATCAACTCCAAGCCAAGCTTCCCAGCCTTTGAGCCAGGAGCGAGATCCAGACTACGCCTTTTCAACGATGCCCTTGTTTGAGAGACCAGGATTTTACAGTTGCCCACAAACACCCATCCACAATGTGCCTCCAGCTGTGCCCCGCCCACGATACCAACGGCGAATCCAAAATGATTGGGCTCGCAGCTGTAGCTCCATGGCTCCTCAGATGGTGGGCTCACAGTTTCTACCTCCTGACACTCCAAACAATCTTCCGCCACCTCCATCTTCTGCATTACCCTGGGTGAGTGGGAATGGCGAGATGCAAAGTGGTCCAGCCTTCTCCTTCCCTGACCCGCTACCAGAGCTCTGTCCAATATCTAAACTTAGACCAGGACATGGCCTCCTGTCTCGCCGCCCTCTTCCTCCTTGCCTGACTTTGGAAACCCTCCCCTCCTCCGATAGCCAGACTGGACCTCTAAGTGCTCAGGCCAGCGGAAGTGGAGGTGATAGAGTGTTCTCATTTACTCCCCCCTCTCACACGGTGGTACCAAATCCCAGTAATCCCAACAGCAGCTCCAGCAGCATTAACGCAACAAGCACCAACAGCACTAGCACAACAGGAAGTCTCTGTAATGGAATAAGCCACAGTAATTTCAGTATCCATGGGAACTTCAGCTCAAACACCAGGGCAAGCAACGGGGGCACCAACAGCGGGCTGAGCAATAACACAAACACAATTTCCACTACAGCACAAACACAAGAAACCAATCAACAAAACTCATCCAATGATTCTGGAATCTCATTGGCTGATGGGGACCTGCTGGGTGTTCTGGTGGATGATGGGGTGAAGAACACTACAGGGCCAGAAGGTAAAACTGGAGCATGATGTTGTAAACTGGACTGAAGGAACCATAACACTACTTACAAAAAGTAAGGGATATTTGGCTTACTGGTGAAATGTGTGTAAAACATCATGCTATACTGTATTCTATCATAAAAGTAGCCCATTTCAGTGGAAGCAATGTAATCTCCTCATCTCAAACAATTTATTGAAACAAAAGCCAACAACAGCAGTGGGTACACCCCAACAAAAATGTCAACGTCTCAATACAGCTTGACAACATCTCACGCTGTACAAATCGACAGTCTGCTGAGGCATGGCATCCCACTCTTCTTGAAGAGCAGCCCTCAAGTCATTGATGTTCTGGGATACAGGGTTACCAGCCTCTACATGGTGACTCGGCTGATCTCATAGGGTTTTCTATGGGATTTATGTCTGGAGAAAGCAGGTCACTCTATTTGAGGTACCCCAGTCTTCAGCAGCCATTCACTAATGATGCAACCTCAATGAACTGGAGCATTGTTGTCCATAAAGATTAAATTAGGCCTGTGTTGTTCAGGCATAGGAACAATGACTGGATTAATGATGTTGTTCAGGAAGTATGGGCATCAAAGGCTTGTCTGATGACAACAGTGGCTGATGCACAGTGCTCTCCTTGATGTGTCCAACATCACTGGTGGTCATCATTTCTGCTCAACGTGAATAAACTGTCATCAGTGAACAGCACTGAGGCCCATTGGTTCTCCATCCAGCAGAAATGCTCCCTGAACAATGACTCCTGTGCCTGGTGGCGTGGTCAGATACAACTGCAGGTCATCTGGCAGCTATGCAGCCCAGAGAGACAGTTTCTAATGATCTGACGTGACACTTGGGTGCCTCTCACCTCCTTTAAATGTGTCTGGAGTTGTGTGGCATTCACCATCTGGTTCCACAGGGCACTGTTCACAATGAAGTGATCATCAGTGTGGGATGTGGCCAAAGGACGTCCACTTCTATGCTTTTCAGGGACTCATCCAGTCTCTGTAGCAACCTGCTGACACTCTCAGCTCAGTGGCCACTTATGAGAACATCCTGTTTGGAGCCTCGCAGTGGTGAGGTGCTGTTGATCAATTGTTAGGTGTGATCTTTGTCTCGTGATGTCAATCGGCATAATGAGGACTGTTAAAATACTCAGTCTAATTGAACCAGGGAATTTATTGGTCAATTCATGGATCAAACACCTGTTATGAATTTTGCTGTTGAATTCCTTGTTTAAGAACAGCAAGTTGTGCAAAAAGTACTGAAACACTGAGATGTTGAGACGTGCATTTAAAGGTTTAGAGGTCACATTAAGCTCACCTGTATAGATTAGAGTGTATTTTAGGTTTATATTGAAACGTCACCAGAAAGCCAAACATTCCTATCTTTTTGTGACTAGTGTATATTTGAGACCTAATATTTATTTATAGTTTTTTTAATCACAATTACACTGATCAGGACTGATTTATTTTTGAGGGAAAAAATGACTTTTGAAGAGCCTGAAGTTACACCTACTTTTTATACATTTATTAGAGTGACACAATCATTATATGCTTTCAAAATTCTTCTTGATTAGTATCAACAAATATCTGATAACTGTTTAAAACTCTGAGTTAATCCCTTTAGTCCTGAACTGACCCTTTTGCCCCCAAACCACCCTCTGATATTTAAATGGGACTATGTAAGGAAACTCTCTGAAAGTGACCAACAAGACACTAAACTGTGTACACTCATTCACCCTAGGAGTCCTAATTTGTTGATTTGTGTACTACTAAATAAATATTAAATAAAAATTTCTGCAAATTATTTTTATATTATTGCTTTATTTCAACATAATACACACATACTATATGTACAACTGCCCACATTCAAAACTAAAAACATCCATAGCAATTTCAAACTAAAATAACTCGACTAAAACTCAACAAACACAATTCATAAAACTGTTTAAATACCATCATTCAATCGTGTATCATTTCCATTTCCTAATGTTTTATTTTGTGAATACATCAGTGTACAAAACTTGAAAGAAGTAACAGCAGCCATTGTGAAGTTTCTTTGAACACAAACCAAATAAAGAGCAGAAATAAATAAACAATAATATCTTAAAGAAGTATATTGTGTGTATTACAAAACAAGAGTGATGTCTATGGCTTTGATTTTATTTTTTTACATTTATTGGCTTATAATTCATGAATGTTTGTGATGCCTCTAACTACAGGTTTTGTTTAAAATGCAAATAGAAGCAAGAAGGGTTATGTTAAAGACAAAGGTATTAACTGATATTAAAATATAACCCATAACATTTTCTTTTTTTAACTGTAAGAAATAAAACTGAAATGTTAAAACCTTCAAATGGTATTGTGATGCAGTCGAGTAAAAACGTATTATTCAAAGAGAAGCATTAGATCATCAGCAAAATATAAATGCGTGGTAGCAGTTATGGAAGATGAAGCAAGTGCTGCAGCGATATGAAGGAATATTTGGATGTTGAATTTAGCTAAGAAGCATAAATAAAGCAACATTATTTATGTTAGGTTTACTGCTGAAATGAAGAAATGGTCTAACTGCTCTCTTTGCCCATGGTGTGTTTGTCAAAGAGGTACTCAGCCATGCCATTTTGAGGGGCTCCCATTCGACGCAGGTTTGAGATCCAATCTGCCAGCTGTTTGATGGATTTCACCTGCTCATCCAGAAAATGTGTATCTATGAAATCACACATCTGTATGCAAAAGAGAAAAAACAAGACAAAATGTTGCAGAACATTAAGCTGTGAGATCAAAATGATAAAATACCACACAGTGTGTCCGTTCAGTGTGTTTCTCACATGAGGATCATTGTGTTCAGTCGCCATTTTTTGCAGATCCAGCAGGGATTGGTTTACACTTTTCTCCAGCTGCAAGGCACACTCCAGAGCCTCCAGGGCACTCCCCCACTCATCTCTATCGGGTTTCTAACCCAAAAAAAACATATAACATCACTTATTCCTTTTAAGGAGGAACATTTTAAATTGACACACTTAAGTTGCACTTTTAATCCAGGAAAGCATTTATAAATATACCATTAATTCTAAAAATGCAAAAAATGTACTGCTTTTTCCTAAATATTACTTTAATAATTACCCAACACAGGTCTTTTTATACATTAAAACATGTATAGATACCTTGATGTCCTGAAGAAAGATTCTGCCTCCACGATTGTTCTGCAGGCTCATCAGCTTCTCTGCATGCTCACGCTCCTCTTTGGACTGCGCGTTAAAGAACTTGGCAAAATTTGGTAGGGATTTATCGTCCCTATCAAAGTAGTATGCCTAAAAGTCATTAGAAAACACAACAAAATATATATTTTTTCCCTTAAAAAATACAAAACAACTGAAAACACTGCAGGCTTCAAAGTATCTCTTACCATAGAAAGATAAACATAAGAGGCATAGAGCTCCAGGTTTATCTGCCTGTTAACTGCAGCCTCACAGTCCTGGTGGAAGTTCTGTCGAATTTGTGAACTCATTTCTGTGAAAATAAGAGAAAATGCGCTAATTTTCTTACACTTTTCCACAAAACAAAGCCAGAGATGTAAATATAAATTACATTCAGTATTTTTCATGAGTAAAAATGGTTAAAATAGCTGCCATAATGTAAAGTACTCAATTTTGAGACAAAAAAAAAAGACTCATTTGATGAAAGGTGCCTGTTTATCAGCTTTTGTGACGCGCCCACTGTAATCTCACAAGGACAGAGTATTCTGATTACATCTGACATTAACTGGTCTGCACATATGACTTGGCAGAAAACACAGTTGCACTTTACACGTTATTCCAGCAAACTGCACAAAGATATTTTAAGATGTGTCCTTGAACTAGTTCAAAATGTTCTACAAATGTGCTAAAACGTTTAATACAGTTCACACTTACCAAATAAATGGAATGTTAATGTCCACCAACTTTAATGGATGATTACGTTCATCAAAAATGTATTTATACTGTTTATGAAATCAATTTTGATGCAGCAAAGACGACTGCATTTATGATGATCCAAACAGATGAATATAAAAATAAACCAACCATGGAAAAAACAGACAAACTAGAATAAAATACTAGTTTGTTTCAGTCATAAACATATAAGCAAGTTAACAAGCAGCCTTTTAAACGGTTTATCAAAATTTAACAAGAAAATTGATGCCATGCTGCCTTGTTAAAATTGAGCTAACTAGCTTTAAGTGCGTTATCAAGCAGCATCTCCCAAAATAACACCAGTTTACCCATAACAAGCTAGCTTAGCTCAGAGGCTTAGTGAACACAAACGAAACCTACCTGAATGAATGTGCAGTCTCTTCTGTACTCAACAATTACCAGTAACTGCGTTTTAGCTTAAGTGTTATGCTAAAACTTCAACGAAACCAGCACCGACACTGAACGTTTCACTAGGCTACTGTAGTAAACATGCGCCAACCGAAGGTCATGGTAATATCGATGTTGCATTCAGTGACACTGGGAATTTAGAAATTTCTTTTCAAATGGTTTCAAAACTGCGTACCTTTAGCGCAAATTTGAGGTCCTCATTCAGTTATGGTTATCTATGAATTTTATTTTTTATCTAAAATTAGAAATAACACACAGGCCCCATATATTAAAGCTCACCGTGTGTCACAAATGTTTAAAATTTGTATTATTTCGGTTTGACAATCTACCTTTGAAGCACATTACACAATAAAATAGCTAGAGATGATTCAATTTTTATGGAAACGTATGTTGTGTTGTTATGATCCTTTACCTAGTCCAATTTTGCAGATGATCTGCACATTTATCTCCCAAAAGTGCCAGTACAGAATCTGCTAAACTGTTTAAATGACATTAAAACTTGGATGGAGATGAACTTTCTACATTTGAAGTGATTGTTTTTGGGAAGACTTGACTTGGTATCAGAATGCAGCAGTGCCTCCTCTGAGTTCTTTTAGCTGTTCTGATGTCAGGAACCTTGAAGTCTTTTTTGACAACAGTTTTCAACTTGATACACGTCAGTGCAGTGGTCCAGTCTAGTTATTATCTGAGGTTAATTAGCAAAGTCAAGCCCCATCTACCCCATAGTGGTCTTGGTGATCCATGCTTTTATTACCTCTAGACTGGATTACTGCATCTCCCATTATGCTGAGTTAGACTAGCCTGGTAAACCAGACTATGTGGATATATAAAAGTCTGCAGAGCAGAACTGACAGCCAAGTATACTAGGCTAGGGTTAGACAACTCTCTGCTACGCCACCTGCAGCTGGTTCAAAACACTGCTGAATAAGCATTGTGAACCCATCACCCACATACCATCTTCCCTGCGCTGGTTGCCTGTTGATTTTAATTTTAAAATGTTTAAACAGCCAGGCATCTCCTTATCAGAGATTTTAACCAAACATGCTCCCAGATGTTTGAGGTCAGAGCTCCAGCTCCTGGAGGTTCCGTCTTCTAACTTGATGAAAGGGAGCCTTTTCTGTTGTTGCTCCTAAATTTTGAAGCAACCTTCCTCTGGTCATAAGGATGTCAAAGACACTGGATGAGTTCAAGTCTCTTTTAAGGACTCATTTTGTCTTTTCATCTCAGTTGAGCAGAAATGATCAGGCTGGTTTTGTTACAGTCATTTTTTACTTGATTATTTCTTTTGTGATCTTAGTCACTGTGTTTAGTCGTGTTTTTATCAGTGCAGCTCTTTGATCACTTGTGTGGAAAGTGCTTTAAAAATAAAGTATAAATAAAGGCTAATTGATTTATCAGAAAGGTCTTTTGTTAATAACTTAATCACCTGAGATTCTTTTTTTTTTTTTTTTTTTTTTAA